>CM065643.1:17231446-17523946 GCA_033220585.1 Dipteronia sinensis | reverse complement strand
TCCAATTAACTTTTGGGAAAATCGAAAAAGAAGGTTCACTGATCACTTTACAAAACTTAGTGAATTCCTAGATTTCTATATTTGTGAGATAAGACGGGATATTTGGAGAATAAGACGGGAGCATCTGATTGAAATATCAAGGAATCCAAGGTGAGTTCCTCAAACCGAATTATATGGCCATGTTTATTAGTGAGTAATATTGTTTTTCAACTACCGTAATGCGATACACCTTATTTGAGAATCATAATTGTATGGGCATTTACGTTAAGTAGAACTAAAGTAGTCTTTATAAACTATAAGGTAACATCTGTGAAGGGAAGGGTGGGCAGAATTAGATGGCTGTCATCCCAAGTCTAGTCTCTAATCACAGGCCAATATAACTGCCACCGCCTAGAACAGCCAAAGCAAGGACCCATTCAGATGCGATCAGACATTGTTTGGGAATCCTAGGTATGATGAACCAGGAAGCAGCATGTAAAGAAGGATAAGTTTAACCTTCTCAAACCAAAACTAAAATTCTGGACCTGGAGCTTCCAGAAAGACAAGGAGGAAAACTGAAGTGGATATAAGAACGAAACTTGAAATAAGAAAAAGGCAAAAAATCTGATGTTATTCACTGTGTGAGTGAGAAGGAAGCAGGGTATATTAGAGAAAGTATTAGAAACTGGAAAAGAAGAGATACAAACTTTGGAATTTGGTGGGATCGAGGATGGAATCGAATAGCGAATGCACTTGCGGTTAAGACAGGTCCCGCATCTCCTACCTAATGCAATTGACCGACCCGGCATCTCTTTCGTTCAATAATGCCTTTGCTTCAAGACGCTATTTACCAATAAGAATAGGAAAAAGACACTACCTTTTTTTTGAATTGAAGAAGCCGAAGGGGTGAACGAGCGCTGCGGTAACGAGCCGTAAGAAAGATGAGCAGAGCATTCCTTCCGCCGCGCCGGCCTTTCTATTTATAGGAGTAGGGGAGCGTGGTGAGATAGATAGACGTCCAATCCAGCAGCAGCTAGTAGCTCGGCCTTAGTCTTGGGCGGATCTCACACTTCAATCAACCCCTTCGTACTTCGATCCAATCAATCGATCGATCAAGAGGCTAATCTCTTTTGTTTGGGCCGGTAACTCAAAATCCTCGCTTTCTCTTGAACAAGGAAAGGGCAGCATAGCATTAGCTTCAATTGAACAAGCTCAACCTTGATGAAAAAGAGGTAGGCCGAAGAACCGTTGAACGCTTCAACTTGGCCACTAGGCGAAGGCTGGGCGAGAGACTAGGCCAACTTACTGCTTACTGCCATGCCATGGTTTAAGCTTTAGGCTCCATAGACGGAACTATGTATTAGGTATTAGGGAGGGGAGGACACCGCTCAGCACCTAAGGTGGGGTTCAATGCCTAACAAAAACAGAAAAAAAAAGAAAAAAAAAAGAGATGTATGGCGGAGGGAAAGAACGCATGCATGGAGATTCTGTCTGTCGGAGGTTCGAGAATCTATGAAAGGACATCTAAGACTAAGGATGAATTCGAGGAAGCCCATTACTGAGAGAAGTGGTGATCTCGTCTTGCTTGCTGGGAGAAAGGAAGCTTCCGGACCACCTTTTCCAGCCAGATAGCGAGCGATCACTCAGCAATGAACACTAACTGAAAGCGGCCGGGAATGAGTACCTATCCCTTACGGGAATCGAACCCGTGTCTTCGACATGAAAAGACGATGTCCTAACCACTGGACGAAAGGGACCAAAAAGCCATTCTTCATATACCTCAGCTCCGAGAATAGAAGTGGTTCGTTTTGTTTCTATACGCAATTCAAGATTTCGTTTGTGTTCATGTTGGCGATTTCTGATGTGAATTCGGCGGGTCGTCCCCCCTTCCTACGGGTTCCCCCACCGACCCAGTGACACACCAACCACGCCCCTTCCCTTTCTCCGATCATAAAGCCCCCTGATTCCTTTCTTTGTCTTTCATCCCCCCTGAACAGAATAAGTAAGGCCCCGTTCTTTCTAATAAAAAAGAAAAAAAAGAAAATAGGGGCGAAGCGCCCGTTTGAAGTGGCGAAGGCCTATGCTAAAGTAAGAAAGAAAGTACTTTAAGGTTACGAAGTCGGGTCAGCTGGTTAAGGAAAGCTCAGGTTATGAAATCGCTTAGCCGTTAATTAATTAGAATTCAATAAATTCATTAAGTATAAGTAGTAGTGAGGCGTCGGTACGGAGTTGCGTCAGCTGTAGATATAGACTAGGCTAAGGTAAGGGACGGACTTCATCTCTTCTATTCTCTTCACTTACACCTTACACTTCCGCTGAGTCTAACGAGGCTCAGGTGCAGAGCCTTCCACTGTGGACCGAGACTACGCAAAGGTAGAACACCATAGAAACTTCACTGACTTTATCATAAACCTTTATTTCGCTACGCTCAATAAGAACCCGGAATAGCGGAAATCGGTTCGTGTTCCGCTTCCAAAGTCAGTCGTCTTTGCCCAAGTGTGAACTGCAGACGACTCTCCGGTGGTTCCATTCCTTCTTACTTGACTTCTGGGTCAACCCAACCCGAATGGGAAGAAAAGGGTCAGCCAAACAGCAGTCCACTTTGTACATTTTCTGAGGCAGACCAATCTGGCATTTTAGAAAAGGGAAGGGAACTTCTCACCGAAGGAGGCAGTAGGAATGAAGGAGGCGGGAAGCTACCGCTTCTAGAATGCCAGCTTATCCTTTCCTTTTTTTAGAGCATACCGCTATTGAAATAATAAAAAAAGGTTTATGGATGAAGTAATCGGAGTGACAAATGGTTACGGTTGCGGAAACCGGAGAAAGTCGGGACCAATTCAGTCACGTTTTCATGTTCCAATTGAACACTTTCCTTTTTTGATTATTCTCAAAGGAGAAGATTATTCTCTTTTTAACAAACATCTGCGGATCTAATCACACGATCTTATAATAAGAACAAGAGATCTTTCTGGATCAATCCCTTTGCCCCTCATTCTTCGAGAATCAGAAAGATCCTTTTCAAGTTTGGATAATGAAATAGAAAACCCGAGCATTTTAAGCCAGGGGCGATGGAATATGGTCCAGCCGAGCAAATAGTTTCCGTTGAAAAGCCGGATAGAAACGTAGCACGAGCAGTTCCATGTCCCCTAGCAACTGTGGATTGAGCAGGTTATGATGTTGCTTGACATCAACATCCTCGTTATTCCAGCTAGCGGCGCGGCAAAAGAAGTGGAGGCAGCTATTAAATAGCTTTCTCGAGTAAAAGCACGAGTTCCGGTAGACTCGTACAAGCCAGCATCTTGACTGTATTGGGGAGCAAAGATGGGGGCATGGATTTCTTAATGCGAGTTTGTCCCTTATTTAACAGATGTGCATTCATGGATAATCACTTATGAGTGGTCAATACTATACACTCTAGATTGAACGCTCATAAGGGATATACAACCAGTACTATACACTCTAGATTGGTTTCAAAAGATTGATGTGCATTCATGAGAGTTCTTGACATGCCCTTGTTTGCCTATTGGATCCATCAATTCCTTAGCTCTATTATCATTCATTCACATATTTACTAACTTAGTTACATTTTAGTGTTAGTTTAATTAGTTTAATTGTGGGCTTACCTTTAGATAATCAAATTTTCCAAACCAATCCATTATTTTACTTTCATTACAATTTTACTTTCTTAGCAAAACTAGTCTAGAGCATTTTAATTTGGTTAGTAGCTAGGAATAGATCCTTGAGGAATGAACCGACTTACCATTCTACTTGTTTGTTTTCACATCTTGAGGCATAGTTGAGTTTTACAAATTTTGTTTGACAAGCACTTTTCATATACAAAACGGCACTTGTCAGGGGGCTGGTCTATGATGGATAACTCTCTGGTGAGTCGGTTGCGGGAGTGGACACCTAAGAGCAGGGTCTTGATGGGTCTGGCTGATTTTGGGACGATCTTACTCTCATTTTCTGTTCCTTGAGCAGGAAAGTGTACGAAAAGGATGACTTTCAGTAAATCGAGAAACCACATTGGTCTAGTAGATTTCCCACAGACGGTGCCAAACTGTTATCCTGAAAATCTTGTAGGGACTTCCTAATCGTGCCAAAATTGTTTTACATTTTGGCCCTCACTTTCATGTCATTTGCCTCATTTTCGAGTGTATTTTCATGTCTCATAGGCTTTTTTATTGTGATTGTAGGCATTTGATGCGATTCAAGGTCTGGAGATAGGAAGCGGGATGTTCGTGCGTGAAACAAGTCAAATAGAGCAAAAGAAGAGTGCACTGCATAGGTGACCTCACCCACGCATTTCTAAGCTTCAAAGACTGCACAGGTTTACAATCGCGCATGCAACAGTACACTAAAACCCGGAGTACCAGACTTGCACTATACAGGTTAATGCGCGGGTCCATACCCTCGTAGCACACTCACGCACAGAAGATCAACAGACTCTAGGATTGGCCTGTGCACTGGTCCGCAACCATGCACCAACCTAGCACTGAAACCCGAGTTAACATGATTTATACTACTCGAGTCCCTACCCTCGCACTACCCACGAATATCGGGGTGTCAGGTTCACCACATCAGCATTTCAAACCTATTTTCAGGAATCCTATAAATAGATCCTTGTCTAATTATTCCTACACGCCTTCATCAGCATTCAACCTCATTTTTACCCTTTTTAGATCCAACAATATCCTCCCACAAATCCAAACCCAGCCTCCACCAAATCACTTTATTTTCATACATTTTCACTCCAATCTCACCATAAACTAAAAACCCATTCAAGGAACTCAACTTTAACACATTGGAGAAGGTGAGGTGCTAGGAGAAGAGAAGAGATCACAAGAATCCATGGGTTTCCTCTTTACCTTGTCTCTTATACTTTTTCTTTGTAATTTTGTGATGAGTAACTAAACCCTTATGGGAGTGATGTAATAATTCATGAATTATGGGCAATCCACTTTATCTTGATTAATTAATTATTTAGTTTCATTCAAAGGTTTTCAATGCAATTGATTACTTCTTGAATTAAATAGATATGCCCTCTATTGGTTCATGATTAGTATCAATTTATTTTGAGTTTTGAAATTGGATTATACATCTTCTTGGATTGGGTAGATATGCCCTCTCTCAAGACAAGTTAGATAACCACTTTTAATGTGATTAAAACTAGCTAAATTGAATGGAAGGGATTGGTCGCGAATATGCCATTTCGATACATCCCGGCTTCGATGATGGATTGTGAATATGCCCTTCCAAGCCATTCCTAACCATTAGAATCTACCTAAGCTTCAAGAGGGATTCCCTCATAAACCAACCTAGTAGTTGTGTAGTAGAGAATTGAAGTGATAATAGTCTCTAGCTTTCCAAATCCAATCAAAGAGTTGTGAGAGAGGGTTATTGACTCTAAGTCACACCTAAAGATAGATTAGCCCTAAACAATCGAATAGGCTCTTAAAATTTTAAATGGATTTCCCATCATTTGCGTTGTGATTGCATCATCTCTCATTACCATCTTATACTCTATCTTTCCATTATGCATTCTTGTAGTTGTAGTTGCATATTAGCTTTGTTTAGTCGTTAATTGCATTTTTAGTTGTTAATTACTGTTAACGGAAATTTTACTCGGGGTGAGAAATCTCAATTAACACCCTCAAAACCACTGCCACTAAGGTGGTAGTCAAGGTAGAGTGTATTCTAGTCAGTGCTAATTAAAAATGACAAAGAAGATACTATTATCAATACCATCAAAAGGGAATGAACAAAAGAGAAAGAAAATGTTTCTTTATTCTTATGAAGGGTGTATCGTTTACAAATATTTATCAATCGCCCTCAATCTCTCTAGGGTGTAGTAGGGTTGTTGTCATATGCCTGTCGAAAAGTAGTCTCCTTTTTCAGAAGGCCGAAGTCCTTCTTTTATACATTATCTTCATAGGTTAAACTAATTGATTCTCCCTTTGATTTTCTACATCCCTCCCATCCTTATCGGACGAGATTTTACATTTAAATGTCATTGACTTTGAGTTAATTGCTGAGTTGAGGATATCTTGGTAGAGATCAATTTGTTTCCTACTTAGACTGTATTACTTGTTCTGTACGTATGTAACGTCTTCAGATTTGATCCTGTGTGTCTTCAGGTTTAACATGATCTCCCATAGGGGTCGTTGAATATGGTGTATATTGTGGTGAGGTACATCAGATAGTGAGGTCGATCAGTGTCTTAGCTGGCCTCCCTTGATCTTTTGGAGCTAGGTGCGGCTTCCTACGGACACCCCACTGTGTCAGTGAGGTATAGGCGAGCTTCTGGAGAGATTGTGAGGTAATCCCGACTTGGGGGGATTTCCTAGTTTCAGGTTCGGTGATGCGGGCTCGATCTGACCTAGCTGAGGCTCTACTCTGGGTGTTTCTAGAACCCGTCCTTATTCCTGCGGGGTAGTATCGTAGCTCGGCTTCAGGTAACATGGTCTCCTGATGGATGACCTCGGGCATGGAGCCAGGTTTAGAGGGTGGAAAATTTCCTTTTGGTCCCTAGCCAAATTTGGCTATTAACAGAAGTCCCCTCTGACTTGAACACTGGTTGTCGAGCTTGGGGTTGGGGTCAGATTTTTTATTTTATTTGGGAAATTTTTCCTTCTTTACCGTTACCAGAATCTTGGGGAAATCTTCTCATTAACTGCGCAAGTGTCGTGGCGTGAGCTGACTGACTTATTTCTGAATTAATCCGGCTGCGTTACGGTAGTCTCCGAGATTCTTTACTGTTACCAGAATCTTGGGGAAATCTTTTCATTAACTGCGCAAGTGACGTGGCGTGAGCTGACTGACTTATTTTCGAGTTAATCCGGCTGCGTTACAGCAGTCTTTGAGATTCTTTGTGATCTTAACCGAAGATGTCGACGGCTCGTGCTACTGCCCTCTTGCCTATATATACTTGTTTATCTCAACTTCTTCATCATATCTCTCAAATTTCAAATTTTTCCCAAGATAAACTTTCTCTCATAAACTTCCTCTCAAGCATATCTTTTTCTTCATTCCTCATCCTCACCGACTTCATCATGTCGAAAACCAGTCACGATTCTGTTGATTCCATGGTTGATGGCGAAGAGGTCTTTAGCCTTGCTCCTGGAAAACAGGTAAGGAGGAGCTTAGACAACGATGATTCTCCGCCCAATCCACAACGTCGGCGGTCGAACCGGAATGTGCCCAATGGGATAGGGTTTTCTAACCATCCCGACCATCCTTTGGATATAGCTGATGAATACTCCTATAAAGTGGTTAGTGGCGGCGACGCCGCGGGGGAGCATCGAGTCCCGGCTTCCGGCCCCCCTTTGGAGAGGCTTCCTCCCTACAACTTCAGGGTTGTCCCTGATTCCACTGTTGATCCGAACGTGATTGATCGTTTGAGGTCTAAGTACGACATTCTCGACAGCGTTCCTATCTCAGTACCTCCCAAGGGTTATGAGTTCTTCAACCCCCCTAAAGGCGTGCTTCCCATTCATGTGGCGGCTCTCGAGAATGGGTTAGGCTTCCCCTTCATCCTACTCTTCGGTGAGCTCTCAATGCCATCCAGCTTGCTCCCGTCTAGTTGACGCCCGACTTCTGGAGGCATTTGATTGGCTTCCTCGTGCTATGGAGGGAACAATGTTAGCTGAGCAAGGTGACGAGAGAGCCCGGAGCAGAGGAGTTGGCCTATCTTTTCCTAATCGGGAGCCTATCTGGCACTCCCCGAGGTCAGTTTTATGCTAAGGCCAAGAACATGCTCAACTTTGTTATTCCTGGCGCTTCTAAGAAGAACCCTGCCTGGAAGAAAGAATGGATTCTTGCGGGGGATGATTGGGGGAGCTCGATTTTCATTAGGGGGCATGAGTTCGAGGTTCCCACAGCTTTTAGTGACAAACCATCGTGGGACCGGGACTCCCTGCCTTCTAAATCTGAAACTATTTTGAAGGCTATTCTAGCCAGGAACTACTTGAACCTGAAGTTCCCAACCGCTGAAGCCTTCGATCCGTGTAGGGTGAATCAATACCTGCTGATCTCAAATGCTACTCATCGTAGGTGTCACTGAATTGTCTTGCCTTGTCTTGTTGACTAGCTTGGTTCTGACGTTTTCCTTTTTTGATTTGTTTACTCACAGTTTTTATTGTTGAGCCAGCTTCCCGCAAAGTAAAATGTTCCCCTCAGGCTCGAACTCCTCTTCCATTTGCTGGGGTCACACCGGCTTTTGCTAAATTTACCTCCCCAGTTGGGTCTAAGATGGCCAACCTTGCGTCGTAGGTTTTTCGCGCTCTGGGTAAGGCTCCCCAAGCTGTTGGTCCAACTGCTTCTGCCCCTTCTATTGTAGTCGCTAAAGTTGCTACTCCCTCGATTCGTCCTCCTGATTCCGCTGCGCTTCCAACCCCCGAGCTTCAGAGGACTTTGAAACGGGTGTCGCAGGGATTCCTCATAGTCGTTCCCGCCCTCAGTCGAGCTCGACGGGGAAGAATGAAGTCCTGGAATAATTCATCGCGTCCTGTCCGGGCGGTGGGATCTCCAGGATGGCCTCAATGCCCGTGGATGTCTTGCTCACCAAGTGGTCTGCTATCTTAGCTGAGGTAATTGTATTTTCTTCGTACTGCTTCTGCCAGTCAATTTTTAACCCTGGTTTTGTATTTTATAGGCCTTCAAGTTAAATGTAGCCATGGGCCACCAGGTAACCGTCCTTCGTGATCGGGCTGTTAAGGCTGAAGCCGAAGCAGAGAAAGCCATGGGATTGTTCAAGCGGGCTCAGTCCCTAGTAGAAGAGATGACCTCCAACCAAGGAAAAATTGACGCCTGGCTTCCCCCTTCAACCGACTCTTTGGCGGGCTCTTAATGCCATCCAGCTCGCTCCCCCCCAGTTGACGCCTGGCTTCTGGAGGCATCTGATTGGTTTCCTCATACTATGGAGGGAATAATGTCAGTTGAGTAAGGTGACGAGAGAGCCGGGAGCAGAGGAGCTGGCCTATCTTTTCCAGATTGGGAGTCTGTCTGGCGCTCATCGATGCCAGTTTTATGCTAAGGCCAAGAACAAGCTCAACTTCGTTATTCCTGGTGCTTCGAAGAAGGATCCCGCCTGGAAGGAAGAATGGATCTTTGCTGGGGATGATTAGGGGATCTCGATTTTCATTGGAGGGCATGAATTCGAGGTTCCCACAGCTTTCAGTGACAAACCCTCGTGGGACCGGGACTCCCTGCCTTCTGAGTCTGAAGCCATTTTGAAGGATATTTTAACCAGGAATTACTTGAACCTGAAGTTCCCCACTGCTGAAGCCTTCGATCCTCGTAGGGTGAACCGATACTTACGGATCTCAGATGCTACTCCTCGTAAGTGTCATTGAATTGCCTTACCTTGCCTTGTTGCTCAGCTTGGTTCTGACCTTTTCCTTTTAAATTTGTTTATTCACAGTTTTTGTCATTGAACCAGCTACCCGCCACGTCTCACGCTCTCCTCTAGCTAGAATTTCTCTTCTATTCCCTTCGCTGGGGTCGAGCTTGCTCTTCCTTCATCTACCTCCCCAGCTGCGTCCAAGATGGCCAATCTTGCTTCGCGGGCTTTCCGGGCTTTAGGTAAAGCTCCCCAGGTTGTTGGTCAGACTGCTTCTGTCCCTTCTGCTGTGGTTGCTAAAGTTGCTACCCGCTCAATTCGACCTTCTGATTCCGCTGCGCTTCCAACCCCCCAAGCTTTAGAGGATTCTGGGAAGGGTGTCGCAAGGGTTTCTTCCAGCCGTTCCCTGCCTCAGTCGAGCTCGACAGGGCAGGACGAAGTCCTATAACAATTCTGTTAATAGCAAAAATTGGCTAAGGACCAAAGGAAAATTTTCCACCTCCCAGATCTGGCTCTATACCCGAGAGTTTCCACCATGAGACCATCCTATCCAGAGCCGAGCTACGATACCACCCCAGGAACAAGGATGGGCTCCGGAAACATCCGGGATAGAGCCCAGAACGATCAGATCTAGCCCGCATCACCAAAACTAGAAATCCCCCGAAGTCGAGGTCGCCTCGCAAATACTCCAGGGACTCACCTATACCTCGCTGACATAGGAGAATGTCCCTAGGAGGCCGCACCTAGCTTCGAAAGGTCAGGGAAGCTGCACCTAGCTCTGAAAAGGTCAAGGAAAGCCAGATCTGGCTCCTAGCTGGATGAAACTTCTCAGATATCGAGGTCGGAACACTGATCGACCTCACTAGTTGATGCACCATACCTTGCCATATTCAACGACCTCTATAAAGGATCATGCTGTAAAGATACGAAGATGCATTGGATTATATCTGGAAACGTTACCTATATGCAGAACATGTAATAGAGTCCAAAGAGGAAACATATTGATCTCCATCAAGATATTCTCAAATCGGCAATTAACTCAAAGTCAATGACATTTAAACGAGAAATCCCGCCCGATAAGGAGGGGAGAGACTGAGAAAATCAAGGGGAGAATCAGTTGACTTAACCTACAAAACTATATATAAAAAGAAAAAGAAAAGAGGAGACTACTATTCGACAGGCATACGACAAACACTCGACCATACCCTAGAAAGAATTGAGAGCAAAAAGAAAGAGATTTGTATTTGTATACTATGCACGTTCAATAGTAAAAGGATTCTTGCTCTCTTTTGGGTGATGAATTGTATCAATTTTCCTTGTCATTTTATAAATCATTGCTACACATACGATCAATCTTGGCCACCATCTACGTGGTAGTGGTCCTCGAGGGTGTTAACTGAGATTTCACGCCTTGAGCAAAATTTTCGTAAACACTTTCTGGCGCTGTCTGTGGGAAAAAACCTTACACTCAATTAACCAATTATTTGCATTTACGTTTTCGTTGTTTTACAGGGACTATAAGGCTCCGCTCCTCCCAAGGCCAACATAGAGTTTCGGAGCAACCTCCGGCGAGGCTAACATGAAAGGCCCCAAGAAAGGGGAGAAAATCTGGATAAAGTAGTCAGGCTCCGGTCCAAACAACCAATGCGCGGGCTAGTGGCCACCCTATAGTGAGCCAGGCCGCGCTCGACCAACAAGCGGCGGCCTTCGTAGAATCCGTCCGCGTCCGCCTGCTCGCTGAAGGCATCATAATCCAGCCAACCAACCTGAATGATCAGGGAGAGCCGAGCAGTCTCGGAGCTAGGCCACCTGCTTTCGATCGCCTAGGACCTCTTTTTCCAGAGCCGGCTCGAGATAGGTCAGGGCCCCAACGTTCGATCCGGGATAGGCTGGGACCTATGCCCCCAGTTCCTGAAAAGACCTTCACAATATCAACCCAGGCGAGTTAAGTTTGCCACGGATGCTTTTACCCGGAAGCCACGAGAGCTATCTCATCTAACTACATCTAGGAGGACCGCCCGGGCCCTAAAGGAGGAAAGTAGACAAACTCCCCGAATGAATCCTATCCAGGAGGACCAGATAGAAATTGCCAGTTCATCGGAAAGACTCGACAGTGAAGAATCTGAGGTTAACTCGAAGAGGCCTGGGAACAAGCGACTGAGGGATCAGCTGGCAAAGCTCCAAAAAGAGGTCCAGCAGATAAGAAAGGGAAAGAATAAGGAGGGCAAAAAGGATTCCCTGAGCGAGATGAACGCTCCCTTCACTAGGAGGATCCGAGAAGCGTAGCTCCCCCCAAAATTCAAAATGCCAGCAGATAAGTTCTCCGGAATGGAAGATCCTCTAAGCCACCTAAAGAGTTTCGTTCAACAGATGGAGGTCCAGAACACTACCAGAGCAGCTATGTGCAGAATGTTTCCAACGACCCTAACCGACTACGCGAAAACCTGGTTCAGGAAACTGCCCGTTGGCAGCGTGGATTCTTTCACGAAATTATCAACAGATTTTTGCTCACAATTCCAAGGGGTCAAACCTTGTCCGAAAGATCCTATACACCTCTAATATGTGATTCAGGAATGGAGCGAGACTCTTCGGTCATACGTGGAACGATTTCATAAGGAGGTCATACAAATGGGAGTTTTCACCGAAAAAGAAACCCTCGCCAACTTCAGGCGGAACCTATTGGCAGGAAAGCTTTTCCGTTCCTTCGCCAAGAGACCTCCCGAGACTTACCAAGAGGCCTACGACCGAGCTCTTGAGCAGGTCGAGATCGACGAACAACTCAAGGTCAAGATGGAACACGACGACATGAGAACGGCAAAGCGTCTGAAGAAAGAAACCCCCAAATTTGAGCCAGTACAGAAAACTCAGAATAAACTTCCCAACAGGTCAACCTATCGTATCCCTGCTCCTCTGCATAGGCAAGAAAGATATCCAGCAAAACGAACCCCTCCCCGGGCTTCGCTGCCTCCTAGGACCGTGGCTCCAGTAATGCAAGGGGAAAAAGGGTATAACTACTACACCCCTTTGAATGCTTCCAGGGAAACAGTCTACCTTGCCATACGAGATAAAGGGTTGCTCCAAAAGCCCGCTCTCATGAAGGCCCCAGCTGACAGGAGAAACCGGTACAAGTACTGCAACTTCCACGAAGACGTGGGCCACAACACCTCAGAGTGCTATAATTTGCACAACCAGATTGAAGCCCTGATAAGGGGAGGATGCCTGATTGAATTCTTACAACAGGTCAGAGATAACATTAGGACTGGAAGGGAGGTACAAGCTGAAATCCGTGAAGACGCAGAAAAGAGGAAAGGGGAACATGCTGACTTAATGCAACAGATCCAGGTGATACACACTATCAGCGGAAGTCCTACACTGGCTGGCGTTTCCAATAACTCTCGAAAAAACCACGCGAGAAAGATTCCCTACATCGGAGAAAGCCGGGGGATCTTCGAAGTCAGCCAGAGCCCGATAGAGCCCTCCCAGTCAGCGCAGATCGTTTTCACCGAAGCAGATGTCTTCAACACTGTGCAACCTCATGATGATCCCATGGTAATCACGATACAGATTGCCAACTGTCTGGTCCATCGCGTGCTCGTGGATATAGGTAGCAGTGTAGATATCCTCTTCAAGGATACCCTGGAAAAATTAAACCTGAAGCAACGCTGTTACAACAGCTGTACCACTCCGCTTTACGGGTTCACTGGAGATTCGATCATACCAGTGGGGTCGATGATCCTCCCAGTAATCATCGGAATCACCCCTCTCCAACAGAATGTTATGACCGACTTTGTTGTGGTGGACACCCCATCGACCTACAACGCCATCCTAGGGAGACCTTTCCTGTCATCTTTGAAGGGAGTCTTGTCCATATACCACAACGTCCTGAAATTCCCGGTTGGAACAAAAGTAGGAGAGGTACGCGGGGACCAGCAGGCAGCCAGGAAATGCTACGCAGTATCTGCCAATCCTGCAGCCCTAGCGAAACAGTGTGTACATGTGACATTAATCCAGGAAAACATGGATACATCCCGGATAATCCAGGAGGAGAAGGAGCCCGCGGAGCATCTAGGGCATCCGGAGAGCGAACCTATTATACCCTACGAGGAAGAACGGGGTAAGGACTGGGCCAGCGGGCAGCTCGTAGATAAACTAGAAGAGATACCCATCAGAAATGACGATCCCTCCAAGGTCGTCAAGGTCGGAGCCACCCTTGATCTAGAAGTGAAAAGAGGACTAATTGACCTTCTCAGGGAGTTCAGCGACATCTTCGCCTGGAACCATGATGAAATGCCTAGAATCCCGGCATCATTGGCCGCCCACCGACTAGTGGTAGATCCAACAGTCAAGCCCGTCAAGCAGAGAGGAGTCACTTCAACGCTGATAGGAACGCTGCAGTCCAGGAAGAGGTTGATAAATTGATCAAAGCAAGGTTCATCAGAGAAGTACGTTACCCCGAATGGATCGCCAACGTGGTAATGGTTACGAAGGCGAATGGGAAATGGCGTATGTGTGTCGATTACACCGACCTCAACCGGGCTTGTCTGAAAGACAGTTTTCCTTTACCAAAGATCGACCAGCTGGTTGACTCCACGTCCGGAAATAAACTTTTGAGTTTTATGGACGCATTCTCAGGATACAACCAAATTAAAATGCACCCGGCTGACCAAGATAAAACCAGTTTCATTACTGGGCAGGGCTTATACTGCTACAAGGTGATGCCGTTTGGTTTGATGAATGCGGGGGCCATATACCATCGGCTGGTTAACAAACTGTTCAAGCCCGAGATAGGAAGGACGATGGAAGTATATATCGACCACATGATCACGAAATCCCCAACCGTAAAAGGACATCAGGAAGACCTTCACAAAACCTTCCTCATACTGAGGGAAAACCAGATGCGTTTGAACCCCTCCAAATGTGCCTTTGGGGTAACGGCGGGGAAGTTTCTGGGCTTCACGGTTCATGAGAGAGGTATAGAAGCCAACCTAGAAAGAATCATAGCTATCTTGGACCTGGAATCCCCAACCTCGCTCAAGCAAGTACAGATTCTGACTGGACGGGTGGCGTCACTCAACAGGTTTATTTCTCGTTCCACAGATAAATGTCTCCCTTTCTTCAAGGACATCAAACAAGGGAAAAACATGAAGTGGAGCCAGGAGAGCGAACGGGCTTTTCAAGCTTTGAAAGAATACCTAACAAGCCCCCCATTGTTAGTCAAGCCGGTTCTCGGAGATGAGTTGCAGATCTACCTGGCCGTATCAGAAACCGCAGTAAGCGGGGCTTTGGCCAAGGATTGTAGCAACGGTTTTCAAAGACCCATATACTATGTGAGTCATGCTTTAACCAAATCAGAAAGGAATTACATTCTCCTGGAAAAGCTCGCTTATGCTCTGGTGATCTCAGCGAGGAAACTCTGTCCCTATTTTCAAGCTCACACAATAGCAGTGGTGACGGACCAACCCCACCGCCAATTCTTGCAAAGACCAGACGTGTTTGGAAGGCTAGTCTTATGGGCCCTAGAGCTCACTCAGTTCGACCTAAAGTATAAGCCCCGGACTACGATTAAGGCACAGGCTTTGGCCGACTTCGTGGCAGAATTCTTAGCGATCCCAGATCAAGATGATCCCTCAGTATCAAATAAGGTCCTTGAGAAGGCTGCAAGCCATGGACCCTCTTTGCAGATGGAGCATCTGGGCAAGCCGGGGGAGGAGCTGGCATAGTTTTAATCGATCCGGAGGGGACCGAATTCTGTCACTGTTTCAGATTTGAGTTTAAAGCTACCAATAACGAAGTGAAATATGAAGCCCTCCTAGCCAGGATGAAGGTAGCCATTGAACTAAAGGCCAATTACCTGCAAATCAAGAGCGATTCATTGCTTGTTGTAAACCAGGTGACTGGGGTCTACCAGGCAAAGGGAGATAATATGGCTGCCTACCTAAAGCTAGCTCAGCTGCTAAAAAGAAAATTTAAGGGACTCAAGATCGATCAGGTGCCTCGACACCAAAACCATCGTGCAAATGTTCTGGCTAAAATAACGGCGAACGGAGGCCAGTCCCTACCACGGGGAATTCCCCTCCAAGTAATCACCCAACCAAGCATAGCCACAAATGGAGAAATTTGTTCCCTGGACCGCCTGCCTTGCTGGATGGACCCAATTGTCGCCTACCTCCTTGAAGGAGAGCTTCCCGAAGGGCCCGACCAAGCCCAAAGAATTAAGAGACTCTCAGTCTGATACTGTATGGTGGACGGGTACCTCTACAGGAGGGGCAGATCCCTCCCCTTACTTAGGTGTTTGCATCCCGACTGATGCTAAGTGGGCATTGAGAGAGGTCCACTCTGGGGACTGTGGGAACCATATAGGTGGGGAAGCTCTAGCCTATCAAGTGCTTCGTATGGGGTACTATTGGCCGACCATCCACCAAGACGCAAAGAGTTTTGTGCAATCTTGCGAACCTTGTCAAAGAACTTGAAACTTGAACCACCAGCCACCCGAGCGACTGTAGTCCCTCAATTCACCTTACCCCTTTGCCATGTGGGGAATCGACCTGATTGGGCCATTCCCTACCGCTCCCGGACAGATGAAACATGCTATCGTGGCTATCGACTACTTCACAAGATGGGTCGAGGCAGACCTCTTTCTCGAATATCAGAAAAGAATACAACCAAGTTTATCAAGACTAACGTGGTATGCAGATTTGGGACCCCTCTCATCATCATAGCTGACCTAGGGAAGCAATTCGACAACGCCCGATTCAAAGACTTCTGCAAGGGATTGGGGATCGACCTCAGGCTCGCTTCAGTGGCTCATCCCCAGACTAACGGGATGGTAGAATCCACCAACAAGACTATCAAGAAACTTCTGAAAAAGAAGCTACAGCAAAAGAAAGGTAAATGGGCCGAAGAACTGCCAGAAGTCCTCTGGGCATACCGGACTACAAAGAGAACAGCTACCGGGGAGACACCTTACTCCCTGGCCTTCGGGGTTGAAGCAGGTCCTCCCCATCGAGCATAAATTAACCTCGTTCAGGGTACATCACTTTGAGCCCGAGAGTAACGAAGTCAAGCTCCGGGCTAATCTAGACCTCTTAGAAGAAAAACAAGACCGGGTAGTAGAGAAAGTAGCGATCTACCAGAGCAAGATCGCTAGATACTTCAACCGAAAGGTCAGAGCCCGGGAATTCAAAGAAGGGGATCTGGTACTTAGGAAAGTGACCCTGAACACTCGAAAAAGGTCGGATGGAGTCTTGAGTCCCAATTGGGATGGACCATATTTGATAAAGCTAGTTATTCGCAATGGAGCTTATAAACTCGAAGACATGGACAGACGATCCATCGACCACACTTGGAATGCAGATCATTTGAGGAAATTCTACCCTTGAAGGGAATTCTCAAGCAGACTACCCCCATTTAGTTTTCATTACAGACCCTAATAAAGATGTACTACATCTCGATCATCAATAAAGTCATTTTCCTTTTCTCTTCCGTCTTTGTCTCCAACTATGTTCAACATTAGTGACTATACCTTTGTGTGGGAAACTCAACATAAACACTTTGAGGACAGGAAATAGCTAAGTAGCCCTCCTAATGCCTTGGTCGGGCTACCACCCCCAAGAAGGGTCTGAGTGTAAGAGCATAGTTGCCCTCCAGATCTCGAGACCAGGAAATAGCTCAATAGCCCTCCTGATGCCTTGGTCGGGCTACCACCCCCAAGAAGGGTCTGAGTGTAAGTGCATAGTTGCCCTCAAGATCTCGAGACCAGGAAATAGCTCAATAGCCCTCCTGATGCCTTGGTCGGGCTACTACCCCCAAGAAGGGTCTGAGTGTAAGAGCATAGTTGCCCTCCAGATCTCGAGACCAGGAAATAGCTAAGTAGCCCTCCTGATGCCTTGGTCGGGCTACCACCCCCAAGAAGGGTCTGAGTGTAAGAGTATAGTTGCCCTCCAGATCTCGAGACCAGGAAATAGCTAAGTAGCCCTCCTGATGCCTTTGTCGGGCTATCACCCCAAAAAGAAAATATATATATATATATATATATATAAATAAAATGTTCGTTTTCGTGTGCAGGATCAAAATCATCGTAATCCCCTACGCGAGTCTTAATTGTTACTACAGATGCCACTCTGGTTCCCATTCAAAACCAGAAATGAAACAAGAGTTCTCAAAAGCGATTCGATTTCTCATTAAGAACAAGGGGAGCCTATCCCCCGATAAGGCTACATCCACCAAACAGGGAGCCCAACCCTTGAGCTCAGGCTATAAAAAAAAAACTAATAAGGGCAAAACGGGGTGCCCACCCCCTTTTCTGGGCAATCAAAAACAAGTCAAGATGAACTGCTTCAAGCTTTGGGACTCTCTTGGCTCTCCTCCGCTGGCCCTCCTCCTTCTTACTGATCTTCGCCATCAACCCCCTCTATAGATAGCTGTCCATCTTGGTTATCCTCGCCGACCGTTCCTCCAGTTAGAGGCTCCATCAGTTGATCAGCAAGATCTTCCTCCAAAACCTCATTAATCACGTCCATAACCTCAGACGGGATAGCCGCATCAAGAAGGGCAGCCATTGACCCCGTCTGGCTCCTGTCAACCTCCATCTCTGTTAAAGGAGGATCCTCAGACGGGCTCCTAACCTCTTCACCAACTCTCAACTGGTCCTTCTCGGATCGAGAGGATAACACTTTACTGGAAGACTCCTCGGGACCTGAGGTAGTAAAGGCAGGAAGAGGGAATGGAGGATCTGTCTGGGCGAGCTGTTTCCCAGTTCCTGTTTGGCTCGAAGGGACCACCTTATCTCCTTTAGGACGAGATAGCTCGGCAGCCTTGAGCATTATCTCCTATCTATCCCAGCCGGTAATAGATGACAAATCAAAGGGAGGAGGAAGAGCTTCCGTGGCCTGAAAGGAAGCATAGAAATATCCATCGCTGAAGGAGGTCTCCGCGTCAGCTTGCAGCTTGGTCACCTGAGTAATCAGAGATTGATTCTCGAGGTCCAACTTTTTAGCCTCAGATCTCCAGGAATCCCGCTGTCTAGCCCGCCGGAGAGATTGAAGACGCTCCTGATCATAAGATTGCTTCATCCTCTCATGATCGCAGCGAAGCTCAGCCATCTCGACCTCGACCTTTCCCTGGCTGGAAGTCATCTCTTCCACTAAAGACTGGGCCTGCTTGAGCAATTCCCTGGCTTTCTCAGCTTTGGCTTCGGCTTCGGCTTTTGCAGCCCGGTCGCGGAGGAGGGCTACCTGCTGGCCCATCGCAACATTAAACTTGAAGGTCTACAAAATACAGAACCCGAGTTAGAAACTGAACGAATTAACAAGAGCATTATGATGGAAATACAATTACCTCAGCTAAAATAGCAGACCCCTTGGTAATAAGGATGTCCACAGGCATGGAAGCCATCTTGGAGATCCCACCGCCCGGACAAGACGCTATGAATTGCTCCAAGACTTCATCCCGCCTTGCCGAGCTCGACGGAGGCCGAGAGTGGCTGGAAGGAACCCTCGTGACGCCTTTCCCTGAAACCTCTGAAGCTTTGGTTGTTGGAAGCGCAGCGGAATCAGGAGGTTGAGTCCAGGGGGTAGCAACTTTAGCAACCACAGCCGAAGGGACGGAAGCAGCCGGACCAACCACCTGGGGAGCTTTACCCCAAAGCCCGGAAAGCCCACGAAGCAAGAGTGGCCATCTTGGACCTAGCCAGAGAGATAGATGAAGCAAGAGCAGGTTCGACCTTAGTGGAGGGAAGAGGAATTCTACCTTGAGGAGAGCGTGAGACATGGCGGATGGTCGGTTCCACGACGAAAACTGTGAATAAACAGATTAAAAAGGAAAACGTTAGAACCGAACTAAGTAATAAGGCACATCAACTCAATAACACTTACGAGGAATAGCATCTGAGATCCGTAAGTATTTTTTCACCCTACGAGGATCAAAGGCTTCAGCAGTAGGGAACTTCAGGTTCAAATAATCCCGGGCTAGAATAGCCTTCAAGATGGCTTCAGACTCAGAAGGCAGAGAGTCCCGGTCCCATGAGGGCTTGTCACTGAAAGCCGTGGGAACCTCGAATTCATGCCCTCCAATGAAAATAGAGCTCCCCCAGTCATCCCCCGCAAGGATCCATTCTTTTTTCCAAGCGGAGTCCTTCTTCGAAGCACTGGGAATGATGAAGTTGAGCTTGTTCTTGGCCTTGGCATAGAACTAGCCTCAAGGAGTGCCAGACAGGCTCCCAATCTGGAAGAGATAGGCCATCTCCTCTACACCCGGCTCCCTCGTCACCTTACTCATTTGACATTATTCTCTCCATAGTACAAGGAAACCAATCAGATGCCTCCAAAAGCCAGGCGTCAACTGGAGGGGAGCGAGCTGGATGGCGTTAAGAGCCCACCGAAGAGTCGGATGAAGGGGAAGCCTGACCTCGTTCTCGAGAGCGGCCACGTGAATCGGAAGCATGCCTTTAGGGGGTTGAAGAACTCGTAATGTTAGGAAGGCACCGAGATGGATACGCTGTCGGGGATGCCAAACTTTGACCTCAAGCGGTCAATCAAAATCGGGTCGATGATGGAATCTGGGACAACCCGGAAATCATAAGGAGGGAGCCTCTCAAAAAGGGGACTGGGAGCCGAGACCCGATGCTCTCCCGCGGCGTCACCGCCCACTTCCTTGTCGAAATCTTCGTCGACGATATCCAAAGGATGGTCAGGATGGTTGGAGAACCCAGTCCCAATGGATACATTCCCACTTGACCACCGACGTTGTGAGGTGAGCGGGGAATCGTCGCCGTCAGAACTCCTCCTAGCCCGTTTCCCCAGAGTAAGACTGACGACCTCCTCGCCGTCAATTATGGAGTCAACTGAATCGTGACTAGTTTTCGACATAGTAAAAGCCGATAAGGATGAAGAATGAAGAAAAAGGCAAGCTTGGAGGAAAGGCTATGAGAGAAAATATTTCTTAGCAAAAAATTTTAGTTCGAGAGATGTGAGGAAGACGAGGAGAAAAAAAAAAAAAATATATATATATATATATATAGGCAGGAGGGCAATAGCACGAGCTACCCAGATACTCGTTTGGTAACGGTAAAAAATCTCGGGGATTACCGTAATAGTAACCGGATTAACTCAGAAGCAGGCTAATCATCGCACACCACATCACTTACGCAATTAAGATGGAGATCTCCCCAAGATTTTAGTAACAGTAAAAAATCTCGGGGACTGCCGTAATGCAATCCAATTAATTCGGAGATAAATTAGTCGGTTCACATCACGGTCACTCGAATGAGGAGATTTCCCCAATATTTTGGTAACGGTAAAAAGAGGAAGATTTCCCAAATAAAGTAAAAATCTGACCCCAACCCCAAGCTCGACGTCTGGTGTTCAAGTCAGAGGGGACTTATGTTAATAGCCAAAATTGGCTAAGGACCAAAGGAAAATTTTCCACCTCCCAGACCTGGCTCCATACCTGAGAGTTTCCACCAGGAAACCATCCTATCCAGAGCCGAGCTACGATACCACCCCAGGAACAAGGACGGGCTCCGGAAACATCCGGGATAGAGCCCAGAATGATCAGATCTAGCCCGCATCACCAAAACTAGAAATCCCCCGAAGTCGAGGTCGCCTCGCAAATGCTCCAGGGACTCACCTATACCTCGCTGACACAGGAGAATGTCCATAGGAGGCCGCACCTAGCTTCGAAAGGTCACGGGAAGCCGCACCTAGCTCAGAAAAGGTCAAGGAAAGCCAGATCTGGCTCCTAGCTGGATGAAACTTCTCAGATATCGAGGTCAGAACACTGATCGACCTCTCTAGTTGATGCACCACACCATGCCATATTCAACGACCTCTATAAAGGAACATGCTATGAAGATACGAAGATGCATTGGATCATATCTGGAAACTGTTACCTATATGCAGAACAGGTAATAGAGTCCAAAGAGGAAACATATTGATCTCCATCAAGATATTCTCAAATCGGCTATTAACTTAAAGTCAATGACATTTAAACGACAAATCCCGCCCGATAAGGAGGGGAGAGACTGAGAAAATCAAGGGGAGAATCAGTTTACTTAACCTACAAAACTATGTATAAAAAGAAAAAGAAAATAGGAGACTACTATTCGACAGGCATACGACAAACACTCGACCATACCCTAGAAAGAATTGAGAGCAAAAAGAAAGAGATTTGTATTTGTATACCATGCACGTTCAATAGTAAAAGGATTCTTGCTTTCTTTTGGGTGATGAATTGTATCATTTTTCCTTGTCATTTTATAAATCATTGCTACACATACGATCAATCTTGGTCACTACCTACTTGGTAGTGGTCTCGAGGGTGTTAACTGAGATTTCACGCCCTGAGCAAAATTTCCGTTAACAAATTCATCGCGTCTTGTCCTGGTGGTGGGATCTCCAAGATGGCTTCCATGCCTGTGGATGTCTTGATTATCAAGGGGTCTGCTATTTTAGCTGAGGTAATTGCATTTCCTTCGTACTACTCTTGCTAATTTGTTCAGTTTCTAACTCTGGTTCTATATTTTGTAGGCCTTCAAATTTAATGTAGCGATGGGCCAGCAAGTAGCCCTCCTTCGTGACCGAGTTGTAAAAGCTGAAGCCGAAGCCGAGAAAGCCAGGGAATTGCTCAAGCAGGCTCACTCTTTAGTGGAAGAGATGACCTCCAACCAGGGAAAGGTTGAGATCGAGATGGCTGAGCTTCGCTATGACCATGAGAGGACGAAGCAATCTTATGATCAGGAGCGTCTTTAGTCTATCCGGCGGGCTAGACAGAGGGATTCTTAGAGATCTGAGGCTAAAAAGCTGGACCTCGAGAATCAGTCTTTGATTGCTCAGGTGACCAAGCTCCAGGCTGACGCGGAGACCTCCCTCAGCGATGGATATTTCTAAGCTTCCTTTCAAGCCGCAGAAGCTTTCCCTCTTCCGTTTGACTTGTCATCTAGTGCCGGCTGGGATAGATAGGAAATAATGATTAAGGCTGCTGAGCTATCTCACCCTGATGGCGACGAGGTGGTTCCTTCGAGCCAAGCAGGAGCTAGAAAACAGCCCGCCCAGACAGATCCTCAATTTCCTCATCCTTCCTTTACTACCTCAGGTCCCAGGGAGTCTTCCAGTAAATTTTTGTCTTCTCGATCTGAGGAGGACCAGTTAGGAGCTAGGGAAGAGGTTACTAGCCCGTCTGAGGAACCCCCCACAATGGAGATGGAGGTCGACAGGAGCCAGACGGGGTCCATGGCTGCCCTTCTTGATGCGGCTATCCCGCCTAAGGTTATGAAGTGATTAATGAGGTCTTGGAGGAAGATCATGCTGACCAACAGGTAGAGCCTCTAAATGGAGGGGTGATTGGTGAGGATAACCGAGGTGGACAACTACCTGAAGGGGGGGTCGATGGCGAAGATCAGCATGAAGGACTAGGACCGGCGGAGGAGAACAAAGAGAGTCCCAATGCTTGAAGCAGTTCGTTCATGGCTTGTTTCGATTGCCCAGAAAAGGGGTGGGCACCTTGTTTTACTCTTATTTAGCTTAGCTTTTCCTTTTTTTTTTATAGCCCGAGCTCGGGGGTTGGGCTCCCCGTTGAATGGATGTAGCCTTACCGGGGGATAGGCTCCTCTTATCTTTAATGAGAAATCGATTTGCTTTTGAGAACTCTTGTTACATTTCTAGTCTTGAATAGGAACCAGAGTTGCATCCGTAGCAACAATTTGTACATACTTCATTAAAACTTTGGTAGGGAATTATGATGATCTTGATCCTGCACACGAAAACAAACATATTATTATTATTTTTTTTTGTGTCTTAGGGGTGGTAGCCTGACCAAGGCATCAGGATGGCTGTTTAGTTATTTCCTTATCTCGAGATCTGGATAGCAACTATGCTTTTACACTTAGATCCTTCTTGGGGGTAGAAACCCGACCAAGGCATCAAGAGGGCTATTTAGCTATTTCCTGGTCTCGAGATCTGGATGGCAACTATGCTCTTACACTCAGACCCTTCTTGGGGGTGGTAGCCCGACCAAGGCATCATGAGGGCTATTTAGCTATTTCCTGGTCTCAAGATCTGGATGGCAACTATGCTCTTACACTCAGACCCTTCTTAGGGGTGGTAGCCTAACCAAGGCATCAGGAGGACTATTTAGCTATTTCCTGGTCTCGAGATCTGGATGGCAACTATGCTCTTACACTTAGACCCTTCTTGGGGGTGGTAGCCCGACCAAGGCATCAGGAGGGCTATTTAGCTATTTCCTGGTCTCGAGATGTGGATGGCAACTATGCTCTTACACTCAGACCCTTCTTGGGGGTGGTAGCCCGACCGAGGCATTAGGAGGGCTGTTTAGCTATTTCCTGGTCTCGAGATCTGGATGACAGCTATGCTCTTACACTCAGACCCTTCTTGGGGGTGGTAGCCCGACCAAGGCATCATGAGGGCTATTTAGCTATTTCCTGGTCTCGAGATGTTCATGTTGAGTTTCCCACTCAAGGGTGTAGTCACTAATGTTGAACCTAGTTGGAGATAAAGACGGAAGAGAAAAAATGACTTTATTGATGATCGAGATGTAGTACATCTTTATTAGGGACTCTAATGAAAACTAAATGGGGGTAGTCTACTTGAGAACTCCCTACTCAAGGGTAGAATTTCCTCAAATGATCTGCATTCCAAGTGTGGTCGATGGATTGTCCGTCCATGTCTTCGAGTTTGTAAGCTCCATTGCGAACAACTAGCTTTATCAAATATGGCCCCTCGCAATTGGGACTTAAGACTCCATCTGACCTTTTTCGAGTATTTAGGGTCACTTTCCTAAGTACCAGATCCCCTTCTTTGAAATTCCGGGCTCTGACCTTTCGGTTGAAGTATCTAGCGATCTTGCTCTGGTAGATCGCTACTTTCTCCGCTACCCGATCTTGTTTTTCTTCTAAGATGTCTAGATTAGCCCGGAGCTTGACTTCGTTACTTTCGGGCTTAAAGTGCTTTACCCTGAATGAGGTCAATTTATGCTCGATGAGGAGGACCGCTTCAACCCCGAAAGCCAGGGAGTACGGTGTCTCCCCGGTAGCTGTTCTCTTTGTAGTCCGGTATGCCCAGAGGACTTATGGTAGCTCTTCGACCCATTTGCCTTTTTTATGCTGTAGCTTCTTCTTTAGAAGTTTCTTGATAGTCTTGTTGGTGGATTCCACCAGCCCGTTAGTCTGGGGATGAGCCACTGAAGCGAGCCTGAGGTCGATCCACAATCCCTTGCAGAAGTCTTTTAATCGGGCGTTGTCGAACTACTTCCCTAGGTCAGCTATAATGATGAGAGGGGTCCCAAATCTGCATACCATGTTGGTTTTGATAAACTTGGTCGTATTCTTTTCTGATATCCGAGAAAGAGGCCCTGCCTCGACCCATCTTGTGAAGTAGTCGATAGCCACCATAACATGTTTCATCTGTCCGGGAGCGGTAGGAAGTGGTCCGATTAGGTCGATTCCCCACATGGCAAAGGGGTAAGGCGAACTAAGAGACGAGAGTCGCTATGCTGGCTGGTGGGTCAAGTTTGAAGTTCTTTGACATGGCTCGCAAGATTGCATAAAACTCCTTGCTTCTTGGTGGATGGTCGGCCAATAGTACCCCATACGAAGCACCTGATATGCTAGAGCTTCCCCACCTATGTGGTTCCTATAGTCCCCAGAGTGGACCTCTCTCAATGCCCATTTAGCATCATCAGAATGCAAGCACCTAAGTAAGAGGAGGGATCTGCCCCTTCTGTAGAGGTACCCGTCTACCATACAGTATCGGACTGAGAGTCTTTTAATTCTTCGGGCTTGGTCATGCTCTTCGGGAAGCTTTCCTTTAAGAAGGTAGGCAACAATTGGGTCCATCCAGCAAGGTAGGCGATCCAGGGAGCAGATTTCTCTATTTGTGGCTATGCTTGGTTGAGTGATCACTTGGAGGGGAATTCCCCGTGGTAGGGATTGGCCTCTGTTCGCCGCTATTTTAGCCAGAACATCTGCGCGATGGTTTTGGTGTCGAGGTACCTGATCAATCTTGAACCCCTTAAACTTATTTTTTAGCAACTGGGCTAGCTTTAGATAAGCAACTATATTATCTCCCTTTGCCTGATACATCCCAGTCATCTGATTGACAACAAGCAATAAGTCGCTCTTCATTTTCAGGTAATCGGCCTTTAGTTCGATGGCTACCTTCATCCCGGCTAGGAGGGCTTCAGACTCTGCTTCATTATTGGTGGCTTTAAACTCGAATCTGAAACAGTGACAGAATTCAGTCCCCTCCGGATCTATTAAAACTATGCCAGCTCCTCCCCCAGCTTGCTCGGATGCTCCATCTGTAAAGAGCGTCCATAGCTTGCAGCCTTCGGGCCAATTGTCGACCTTGGATGTCTTTTTAGGGATCTCATTTGGTACTGAGGGATCCTCTTGATCTGGGATCGCTGAAAATTCTGCCACGAAGTCGGCTAAAGCCTGTGCCTTAATCGTGGTCCGGGGCATATACTTGAAATCAAACTGAGTGAGCTCTAGGGCCATAAGACTAGCCTTCCAGACACATCTGGTCTTTGCAAGAATTGGCGAAGAGGTTGGTCCGTCACTACTGCTATTGTGTGAGCTTGAAAATAGGGACGGAGCTTTCTCGCTGAGATCACCAGAGCATAAGCGAGCTTTTCCCGGAGAATGTAATTCCTTTCTGATTTTGTCAAAGCATGACTCACATAGTATATGAGTCTTTGAAAACCATCACCACACTCCTTGGCCAAAGCCCCGCTTACTGCAGTTTCTGGTACGGCCAGGTAGATCTGCAGCTTATCTCCGAGAACTGGCTTGACTAACAACGATGGGCTTATTAGGTATTCTTTCAAAGCTTGGAAAGCTTGTTCGCTCTCTTGGCTCCATTTCATATTTTTCCCTTGTTTGATGGCTTTGAAGAAAGGGAGACATTTATTCATGGAGCTAGAGATAAACCTGTTGAGCGCCGCTACACATCCAGTCATAATCTGTACCTGTTTGAGTGAGGTTGGGGATTCCAGGTCCAAGATATCTTTGATTTTTTATGGGTTGGCTTCTATGCCTCTATCATGAACCATGAAGCCTAGAAACTTCCCCGCTATTACCCCAAAGGCACATTTGGAGGGGTTCAACCGCATCTGGTTTTCCCTCAGTATGAGGAAGGTTTTGCGAAGGTCTTCCCGATGTACTTTTGCGGTTGGGAATTTCGTGATCATGTTGTCGATATATACCTCCATCGTCCTTTCTATCTCGGGCTTGAACAGATTGTTAACCAGCCGCTGGTATGTAGTCCCTGCATTCTTCAAACCAGACGTCATCACCTTGTAGCAGTACAAGCCCTGCCCAGTAATGAAACTGGTTTTATCCTGGTTAGCTGGGTGCATTTTAATTTTTTTATATCCTTAGAATGTGTCCATAAAACTCAAAAGTTTATTTCCGGACGTGGAGTCAACCAGCTGGTCGATCTTTGGTAAAGGAAAACTGTCTTTTGGACAAGCCCGGTTGAGGTCGGTGTAATCGACACACATACGCCACTTCCCATTTGCCTTTGTAACCATGACCACGTTGGCGATCCATTCGGGATAGCGTACTTCTCTGATAAACCCTGCCTTGATCAATTTATCTACCTCTTTCTGCACCGCAGCACTCCTATCAGCGTGGAAGTG
Organism: Dipteronia sinensis; assembly: GCA_033220585.1. Lineage (NCBI taxonomy): Eukaryota > Viridiplantae > Streptophyta > Magnoliopsida > Sapindales > Sapindaceae > Dipteronia > Dipteronia sinensis. Next base: position 17,496,975 of record CM065643.1, on the reverse strand, counting down.
ACGCCTCTTCTGTTTGACAGGCTTGACTGTTGGATCTACCGCTAGTCGATAGGCGGCCAACGACGCCAGGATTCCAGGTATTTCATCATGGTTCCAAGCGAAGATGTCGCTGAACTCCCTAAGAAGATCAATTAGTCCTTTTTTCACTTCTGGTTCAGGGGTGGCCCCGACGATGACAACCTTGGAGGGATCGTCATTTCTGATGGGTATCTCTTCTAGTTTATCTACGGGCTGCCCGCTGGCCCACTCCTTACTCTGTTCCTCCTCATAAGGCATAATAGGTTCGCTTTTCGGATGCTCAGGATGTTCCGAGGGCTCCTTCTCCTCCTGGATTATCCGGGATGTTTCCATGTCTTCCTGGACTAATGCCACCTGTACACATTGTTTTGCTAGGGCTGTAGGATTGGCAGACACTGCGTAGCATTTCCTGGCTGCCTACTAGACTCCGCGTACCTCTCATTCCTTGGTTCCAACCGGGAATTTCTGGACGTTGTGGTATATGGACAAGACTCCCTTTAAGGAGGACAGGAATGGTCTCCCTAGGATGGCGTTGTAGGCAGATGGGATGTCGACCACAACAAAGTCGGTCATAACATTTTGTTGGAAAGGGGTGATTCCGATGATTACTGGGAGGATCATCGACCCCATCGGTATGATCGAATCTCCAGTGAACCCATAAAGTGGAGTGGTACAGCTGTTGTAACAATGTTGCTTCAGGTTTAATTTTTCCAAGGTATCCTTGAAGAGGATATCTACACTGCTACCTGTATCCACGAGCACGCGATGGACCAGACAGTTGGCAACCTGTATTGCGATTACCATGGGATCATCATAGGTTGCACGGTGTTGAAGACATCTGCTTCAGTGAAAACGATCTGCACTGACTGAGAGGGCTCTATCGGGCTCTGGCTGACTTTGAAGATCCCCCGGCTTTCTTCGATGCGGGGAATCTTCCTCGCGTGGTTTTTTCGGGAGTTATTGGAAATGCCAGCCAGTGTAGGACCTCCGCTGATGGTGTGTATCACCTGGATCTGTTGCATTAAGTCAGTCTGTTCCCTCTTCCTCTTTTCTTCGTCCTCACGGATTTCAGCTTGTACCTCCCTTCCAGTCTGAATGTTATCTCTGATCTGTTGTAAGAATTCAATCAAGCATCCCCCCCTTATTAGGGCTTCAATCTGGTTGCACAAATTATAGCACTCTGAAGTGTTGTGGCCCACGTCTTCGTGGAAGTCGCAGTACTTGTACCGGTTCCTCCTGTCAGCTGGGGCCTTCATGGGAGCGGGCTTTTGGAGCAGCCCTTTATCTCGTATAGCAAGGTAGACCATTTCCCTGGAAGCGTTCAAATGGGTGTAGTAGTCATACCCTTTCTCCCCTTACATTACGGGAGCCACGGTCCTAGGAGGTGGCGAAGCCAGGGAAGGGGTTCGTGTTGCTGGATATTTTTCTTGCCTTTGCTGAGGAGCAGGGATGCGATAGGTCGACCTGTTGGGAGGTTTATTCTGAGTTTTCTGAACTGGCTTCAATTTGGGGGCTTCTTTTTTTAAACCCTTTGCCGTTCTCATGTCGTCGTGTTCCATCTTGACTTTGAGTTGTTCGTCGATCTCGACCTGCTCAAGAGCTCGGTCGTAGGCCTCCAGGTAAGTCTCGGGAGGTCTCTTGGTGAAGGAACGGAAAAGCTTTCCCGCCCATAGGTTTCGCCTGAAGTTGGCGAGAGTTTCTTTCTCGGTGAAAACCCCTATTTGTATGACCTCTCTGTGAAAATGTTCCACGTACGATCGAAGTGTCTCACTTCATTCCCGAATCACATATTGGAGGTGTATGGGATCCTTCAGACGAGGTTTGACCCCTTGGAACTACGAGCAAAAATCTGTTGATAATTTCATGAAAGAATCCACGCTACCTACATACAGCTTCCTGAACCAAGTTTTCCAGAAGTCGGTTAGGGTCGTTGGAAACATCCTGCACATAGTTGCTCTGGTAGTGTTCTGGACCTCCATCTGTTGAACGAAGCTCTCTAGATGGCTTAGAGGATCTTCCGTTCCGGAGAACTTATCTGCTGGCATTTTGAATTTTGGTAGGAGCTCCGCTTCCCGGATCCTCCTAGTGAAGGGAGCGTTTATCTCGCTCAGGGGATCCTTTTTATCCTCCTTATTCTTTCCTTTTCTTATCTGCTGGACCTCCTTTTGTAGCTTTGCCTGCTGATCCCTCAGTCGGTTGTTCCCAGGTTTCTTTGAGTTGACCTAAGATTCTTCACTGTCGAGTCTCTCTGATGAACTGGAAACCTCTATTCGGTCCCCCTCATGGACAGGATCCATTTGGGAAGTTTTTCTACTTTCCTCTTCTTGGGCCCGGGCGGTCCTCCTTGATGCAGCTGGATGAGATAGCTCTCATGGTTTCCGGGTAAAAGCATCTGCGGCAGACTTAACTCGCCTGGATTGATATTGTGAAGGTCTTTTCGGAACTGGGGGCATGAGTCCCAGCCTATCCCGGATCGAACGTTGGGGCCCTGACCTATCTCGAGCTGGCTCTGGAAGAGGAGGTCCCAGGCGATCGAAAGCAGGCTGCCTAGCTCCGAGCCTGCTCGGCTCTCCCTGATCATTCAGGTTGGTTGGCTGGACTGTGATGCCTTCAGCGAGCAGGCGGATGCTGATCGTTTCTATGAAAGCTGCCGCTTGTTGGTCCAGCGCGGCCTGGCTTACTATAGGGTGGCCAGAAGCCCGCGCATTGGTTGTTTGGACCGGAGCTTGACTGCCATATCCAGATTTTCTCCCCTTTCTTGGGGCCTTTCGCATAGGCCTCGCCGGGGGTTGCTCTGAAACTCTATGTTGGCCTTGGGAAGAGCGGAGCCTCATAGTTCCTGTAAAACAACGAAAATGTAAATTCAAATAATTGATTAATTGGGTGTAATGCCTTTCCCACAGACGGCGCCAGAAAGTGTTAACAGAAATCTCGCTCAGGGCAATAAATCTCAGTTAGCACTCTCAAGATCATTACCAAGTAGGTGATGACCAATGGTAGAATATATATGTGTATAAAACAATGCCTAATGAAATGACATGGAGATAACGATTTCGTTAGCTACTCAAAAGAAAAAAATCTTTCTTTATTGATAACATATAATATACATCTCTCTATCTTTCTTTCGAATTGCTCTCACTTTTTTTCTGGGAGATAGTTGGGTGTTTTTTGTATGCCTATCGAATAGTAGTCTCCTAGGTTTAAACTCATTGATTTCCCCTTGATTTTCTCATCCCCCTCTTATCGGACGGGATTTTTACCTTTAAATGTCGTTGACTTTGAGTTAATTACTCAGTTGAGGGTATCTTGGTAGAAATCAATTTGTTTCCCATTTAGACTCTATTACTTGTTCTGCATGTGTATAATGTCTGTAGATGTGATACTGTGTATCTTCGGGTCTGGCATGATTCCCATAGGGGTCGTTGAATGTATCATGGTGTGGTGCATCAATTAGAGAGGTCGATCAGTGTTTCGACCTCGATATCTGAGAAGTTTCGTCCAGCCAGGAGCCAGGTCTGGCTTCCCTTGACCTTTCGAAGCTAGGTGCGGCCTCCTATGGACATCCCCCTGTATCAGCCACGTATAGGTGAGTTTCTGGAGGAATTACGAGGCGACCTCGACTTCGGGGAATTTCCTGTTTTCAGATTTGGTGATGCGGGCTTAGATCTGATCATTCTGGGCTCTATTCCGGATGTTTCTGGAGCCCGTCCTTGTTCCTGCGGGGCGGTATCGTAGCTCGACTTTGGGTAGAATGGTCTCCTGGTGGAAACTCTCGGGCATGGAGCCAGGTCTTGAAGGTGGAAAATTTCCCTTTGGTCCTTAGCCAATTTTGGCTATTAACAGTTTCTCTTCTAGGAGGTCCAGATTAGCCAAGAGCTTGACCTCGTTACTTTCGGGTTCAAAATGTTGCACCCTGAATGAGGTTAAATTTATGCTCGATGGGGAGGACCGCTTCAACTCCGAAAGCCAGGGAGTAAGGTGTCTCATCGGTAGCTATTCTCTTTGTAGTCTGGTATGCCCAGAGGACTTCTGGCAGCTCTTTGGCCCAATTGCCTTTTTTATGCTGTAGCTTCTTCTTTAGAAGTTTCTTGATAGTCTTGTTGGTGAATTCCACCAGCCCATTAGTCTGAGGATGGGCTACTGAAGCGAGCCTGAGGTTGATCCCCAATCCTTTGCAGAAATCTTTGAATCGGGGAGTTGTCGAATTGCTTACCCCGGTCGGCTATAATGATAAGAGGGGTCCCGAATCTACATACCACGTTGGTTTTGATGAACTTGGTCATATTCTTTTCTGATATCCGAGAAAGAGGCCCTGCCTCTACCCATCTTGTGAAATAGTCGATAGCCACGATATCATATTTCACTTGTTCGGGACCGGTAGGAAGCAGTCCAATTAGGTCGATTCCCCACATGGCAAAGGGGTAGGGTGAACTGAGAGACGATAGTCGCTCAGGTGGCTGATGGTTCAAGTTTGAAGTCCTTTGACATGGCTCGCAAGATTGTACAAAGCTTCTTGCGTCTTGGTGGATGGTTGGCCAGTAGTACCCTATATGAAGCACTTGATATGCTAGAGCTTCCCCACCGATGTGGTTCCCGCAGTCCCCAGAGTGAACCTCTCTTAGTGCCCACTTAGCATCGTCAGGATGTAAACATCTAAGTAAGGGGAGGGATCTACCCCTTCTGTAGAGGTACCCGTCCACCAAGCAATATCAGACTGAGAGTCCTTTAATTCTTCGGGCTTGATCGGGCTCCTCGGGAGCTCTCCCTCTAGGAGGTAGGCAACGATCAGGGTCCATCTAGCAAGGCTGACGATCTAGGGAGTAGACTTCTTTATTTACGGCTATGCTTGGTTGGGAGATCACTTGGAGGGGAATTCCCCGTGGTAAGGATTGGCCTCCATTTGCAGCTATCTTAGCCAGAACATCCGCGCGGTGGTTTTTGTGTCGAGGCAGCTGATCGATCTTGAACCCCTTAAACTTATTTTTTAGCAACTGAGCTAGCTTTAGTTAGGCAGGCATATTATCTCCCTTTGCCTGGTACACCCCAGTCACCTGATTGGCAACAAGCAATGAGTCGTTCTTGATTTGTAGGTAATCGGCCTCTAGTTTGATGGCTGCCTTCATCCCAGCTAGGAGGGCTTCATACTCTGTTTCATTATTTGTGGCTTTAAACTCGAATCTGAAACAGTGATAGAATTCAGTCCCCTCCGGGTCTATTAAAACTACGCCAGCTCCTCCCCTAGCTTGCCCGGATGCTCCATCTGTATAGAGGGTCCAGGACTTGCAGCCTTCCAGCCAATTGTCGATCTTGGATGTCTTTTTAGGGATCTCATTTGGTGCTGGTGGGAGCGCTGAAAATTTTGCCACGAAGTCTGCCAAAGCCTGTGCCTTAATCGTGGTCTGGGGCTTATACTTTAAATCGAACTGAGTGAGCTCTAGGGCCCATAAGACTAGCCTTCCAGACACATCTGGTCTTCGTAAGAATTGGCGGAGAGGTTGGTCCGTCACCACTGCTATTGAATAAGCTTGAAAATAGGGACGGAGCTTCCTCGCCGAGATCACCAGAGCATAAGCGAGCTTTTCCAGGAGAATATAATTTTTCTCTGACTTGGTTAAAGCATGACTCACATAGTATATGGGCCTTTGAATCCCGTCGCCACACTTCTTGGCCAAAGCTCCGCTTACTGCAGTTTTTGAGACGGCCAGGTAGATATGCAGCTCCTCTCCGGGAACTGGCTTGACTAACAACGGTGGGCTTGTTAGGTATTTTTTCAAGGCTTGGAAAGCTTGCTTGCTCTCCTGGCTCTATTTCATGTTTTTCCGTTGTTTGATGGCTTTGAGGAAAGGGAGACATTTATCGGTGGAGCGAGAGATAAACCTGTTGAGCGCCGCTACACGTCCAGTCAGAATTTGTACCTGTTTGAATTATGTGGGGGATTCCAGGTCCAAGATAGCTTTGATTTTTTTTGGGTTGGCCTCTATGCCTCTCTCATGAACCATGAAACCTAGAAACTTCCCCGCTGTTACCCTGAAGGCACACTTGGAGGGGTTCAACCACATCTGGTTTTCTCTCAGTATGAGAAAGGTCTTGCGAAGGTCTTCCTGATGTCCTTCTGCGGTAGGTGATTTTGTGATCATGTCATCGATGTATACCTCCATCGTCCTTCCTATCTCGGGCTTGAACAGCTTGTTAACCAGCCGCTGGTATGTAGCCCCCGCATTCTTCAAACCAAATGGCATCATCTTGTAGCAGTACAAGCCCTGCCCAGTAATGAAACTAGTTTTATCTTGGTCAGCTGGGTGCATCTTAATTTGGTTGTATCCTGAGAACGCGTCCATAAAACTCAGAAGTTTATTTCAGGACGTGGAGTCAACCAGCTGGTCGATCTTTGATAAAGGAAAACTGTCTTTTGGATAGGCCCGGTTGAGGTCGGTGTAATCGACACACATACGCCACTTCATATTCGCCTTCGTAACCATGACCATGTTGGCTATCCATTCAGGATAGTGTACTTCTCTGATAAACCCTGCCTTGATCAATTTATCTACCTCTTCCTGCACCACAGCGTTCCTCTCAGCGTTGAAGTGATGCCTCTTCAGTTTGACTGGCTTGACTGTTGGATCTACCGCTAGTCGATGGGCGGCCAATGATACCGGGATCCCAGGCATTTCATCATGGCTCCAAGTGAAGATGTCGCTAAATTATCTAAGAAGATTAATTAAACCTTCTTTCACTTCTGGCTCGAGGGTGGCCCCGACCTTGACAACCTTGGAGGGATCGTTACTTCTGATGGGTATCTCCTCTAGTCTATCTACGGGCTGCCCGCTGGCCCACTCCTTGCTCCGTTCCTCCTCATAAGGCATAATAGGTTCGCTCTCTGGATGCTCAGGAAGATTTATGGGCTCCATCTCTTCCTGGATTATCCGGGATGTTTACATGTCTTCTTGGACTAATGCAACCTATACGCACTATTTTGCTAAAGCTGTAGGATTGGTAGACACTGCGTAGCACTTCCTAGCTGCTTGCTAGTCTCCGCGTACCTCCCCCACCTTGGTTCCCACCGGGAACTTCAGGACATTGTGGTATACGGACAAGACTCCCTTCAAGGAGGATAGGAATGGTCTCCCTAGGATGGCGTTGTAGGCCGATGGGGTGTCAACCACAACAAAGTCGGTTATAACATTCTGTTGGAGAGGGGTGGTTCCGACGAATTACTGGGAGGATCATCGACCCCACCGGTATGATCGAATCCCCATTGAACCCATAAAGTGGAGTTGTACAGCTATTGTAACACCATTGCTTCAGATTTAATTTTTCCAAAGTATCCTTGAAGAGGATATCTACACTGATGCCCGTATCTACGAGCACGCGATGGACCAGACAATTGGCAATTTGTATTGTGATCACCATGTGATCACCATGTGATCATCATGAGGTTGCACGGTGTTGAAGACATCTGCTTCAGTGAAAACGATCTATGCTGACTGGGAGGGCTCCATCAGGCTTTAGCTAACCTTAAAGACTCTCTGGCTTTCTTCTATGCGGGGAATCTTCCTTGCGTGGTTTTTTCAGGAATTATTGGAAGTGCCAGCCAGAGTAGGCCCACTGCTGATGGTGTGTATCACCTGGATTTGTTGCATAAAATCAGTTTGTTCCCCCTTTCTCTTCTCTGCATCCTCACGGATCTCGGCTTATACCTTCCTTTCAGTTTGAATGTTATCTCTAATTTGCTGTAAGAATTCAATCAAGCATCCCCCCCTTATTAGGGCTTCAATCTGGTTGCGCAAATTCATAACACTCTGAAGTGTTGTGGCCCATGTCTTCATGGAAGTCGCAGTACTTGTACCGGTTCCTCCTGTCAACTAGGGTTTTCATGGGAGAAGGCTTTTGGAGTAGCCCCTTGTCTCTTATAGAAAGGTAGACCGTTTCCCTAGAAGCGTTCAAGAAAGTGTAGTAGTCATACCCTTTCTCCACTCGCATTACAGGGGCTACGGTCCTGGGAGGTGGTGAAGCCCGAGGAGGGGTTCGTCTTGCTAGATATTTTTCTTGCCAGTGCCGAGGAGCGGGGATGCGATGGTCGACCTATTTGGAGGTTTATTCTGAGTTTTCTGAGCTGGCTCAGATTTGGGGGCTTCTTTTTTCTGACGCTTCGCCGTTCTTATATCGTTGTGTTCCATCTTGACTTTTAGTTGCTCTTCGATATCGACCTGCTCAAGAGCCCAATCGTAGGCCTCCTGGTAAGTCTCGGGAGGTCTCTTGGCGAAGGAACGGAAAAGCTTTCCCGCCCACAGGTTCCGCCTAAAATTGGCGAGAGTCTCTTTCTCGACGAAAACCCCCATTTGTATGAACTCTCTGTGAAAACGTTCCACGTACGATCGAAGTGTCTCACTTCGTTCCTGAATCACATATTGGAGGTGTATGGGATCCTTCGAACGAGGTTTGACCCCTTGGAACTGAGAGCAAAAATTTGTTGATAACTTCGTGAAAGAATCCACGCTACCAGCAGGCAGCTTCCTAAACCAAGTTTTCGTGTAGTCGGTTATGGTCGTTGAAAACATCCTACACATAGCTGCTCTGGTAGTTTTCTGGACCTCCATCTATTGGACGAAGCTCTATAGGTGGCCTAGAGGATCTTCTGTTCTGGAGAACTTATCTGCTGGCATTTTAAATATTGGTGGGAGTTCCTCTTCCCGGATCCTCCTAGTGAAGGAGCGTTCATCTCGCTCAATTGATCCTTTTTATCCTCATTGTTCTTTCATTTTCTTATTTGCTGGACCTCCTTCTGTAACTTTGCCAGCTGATCCCTTAGTCGCTTGTTCCCAGGTTTCTTTGAATTGACCTCGGATTCTTCGCTGTCGAGTCCCTCTGATGAACTAGCGACCTCTATCCGGCCCCTTCATGGACATGATTCACTCGGGAAGTTTGTATATTCTCTTCCTCTTGGGCCCGACCGTTCCTCCTTGATGCCGTTGAGCGAGGTACCTCTCGTTGCTCTCCGGTCAAGGCATCTGCGGCAGACTTAACTCGCCTAGGCTGATATTTTGAAGGTCTTTTCGGAACTGGAGGCATGGGTCCCAGCCTACCCCGGATCGAAAGTAGGGGTCCAGTCCTGTCTCGAGCTGGCTCTAGATGAGATGGTCCCAGGACTGTCGAAGGCAGGCTGCCTAGCTCCGAACCTTCTCGGTTCTCCCTGATCATTCGGGTTTATTGGCTGGACTGTGATGCCTTCGGCGAGCAAGCAGATGCGGACGGTTTCCACGAAGGCTGCCGCTTGTTGGTGGAGTGCGGTCTGGCTCACTATAGGGTGGCCAGAAGCCCGCGCATTAGTTGTTTGGACCGGAGCTTGATTGTTGTACCCAGACTTCTTCCCCTTCCTTGGGGCCTTTCACGTTGGCCTCGCTGAAGGTTGTTTCGAAACTCCACTGTTGTCCTTGGGAAGAGCGGAGCCCCATGGTTCCTGTAAAACAATGAAAATGCAAATGCAAATAGTTGGCTTGATTAACTGGGTGTAGGGTGTCCCCACAGACGGCGCCAGAAAGTGTTAACGGAAATTTTACTCAGGGTGAGAAATCTCAATTAACACCCTCAAAACCACTGCCACGGAGGTGGTGGTCAAGGTAGAGTGTATTCTAGTCAGTGCTAATTAAAAATGACAAAGAAGATACTATTATCAATACCATCAAAAGGGAATGAACAAAAGAGAACGAAAATGTTTCTTTATTCTTATGAAGGGTGTATCGTTTACAAATATTTATCAATCGTTCTCAATCTCTCTAGGGTGTAGTAGGGTTGTTGTCATATGCCTGTCGAAAAGTAGTCTCCTCTTTTAGAAGGCCTAAGTCCTTCTTTTATACATTGTCTTCATAGGTTAAACTAATTGATTCTCCCCTTGATTTTCTCTATCCCTCCCCTCCTTATCGGACGGGATTTTACATTTAAATGTCATTGACTTTGAGTTAATTGCGGAGTTGAGGATATCTTGGTGGAGATCAATTTGTTTCCTACTTGGACTCTATTACTTGTTCTGTACGTATGTAACGTCTTCAGATTTGATCCTGTGTGTCTTCAGGTTTAACATGATCTCCCATAGGGGTCGTTGAATATGGTGTATATTATGGTGAGGTACATCAGTGTCTTAGCTGGCCTCCCTTGATCTTTTGGAGCTGGGTGCGGCTTCCTACGGATACCCCACTGTGTCAGCGAGGTATAGGCGAGCTTCTGGAGAGATTGCGAGGTAATCCCGACTTGAGGGGATTTCCAGGTTTCAGGTTCGGTGATGCGAGCTCGATCTGACTGAGCCAGGGCTCTACTCCAGGTTTTTCTGGAACCCGTCCTTATTCCTACGGGGTAGTATCGTAGCTCAGGCTTCGGGTAACATGGTCTCCTGGTGGATGACCTCGGGCATGGAGCCAGGTTTAGAGGGTGGAAAATTTCCTTTTGGTCCCTAGCCAAATTTGGCTATTAACAATTACAAAACCAATCTCTACATTTTACTTTTATTGCATTTTTAGTACTAGAGTTCAATTTGATCATTGCTATCCGATAGATCCCTATGGACGATACCCGACTTGCCACTTTACTTGTTTTGTGAACACATTTTGAGTGCATTTTGGGGGTTTTATAAATTCTTTTTGACACCCAAAGGACACGTGTCACTTCCAAAACACCAGTTCACCGTGGCATACTGTGGTTGGTACGAACCGGGTAGGGACTTAGCTCGGTTCAACCGGGGTAGGATCTGAGGTTCTACCGGGTCCGTCCACCAAGGACCGACACCGAGGCACAGGGCCGGTCCTGGGGGTGATGGGATGCATAGCAACAAAGTTAAGCAATAAAAAATGATATAACTTCTGTAATTAACTTAAGTGGGGGTACATCGTTCAATGCCTTTAAGCGTACATAGCTTAAGACCTGCAATGAATATGAGAGTTTTCGGCGGGAGATAATGGCAAATTAGGAGGGTTGACGATATGGATGAGCTAGTAAGAGGGTAGTTGCCAAGTAGGATGGTGAGCAATACAAAGGAGCTAGTAGAAGGGTAGTAGCCAAGTAGGATTTCTTTCTCAAGGTATTGCGAATCACCAACCCTTCAGCTCCTTCTCTTTTCTTGAGTTGGGGTATTTATAGGGTGGCCTAGTGCTGGTGGGTGAGGGACGTCCCCTTAGGTGGGAAGAGCTAGGCTCAATCCTCACCGTCCATTTTGGGTTAAGTGCCTGGTGGCATCCCTGAGAGGATCACGATAGTGCCACCGAAACTTCCTTGCTGATCTGGAGCTAGTATGGGTAGATGAAGGCATTGGCTCTTGGTGCGAAGGATTGTCAGAAGATCCTCACCATTGATTTGAACTGGGCTGGTGAATGACACACACCTCGAAGGGTTGCTATTGATCCACCTAAGCCTTACAGAGTTGCAGGCACTTTGAAGGGGTTGACATGACGCTCTGGTGGCAATTCGTCGTGCTTGGATTGGTTGGAAAAGCTCCTTGTTGGTGAGAACAGTCGCTTTCACTCATTCGCCCTGCAGGGGACATCGTCAAATCCTATCCCGCTGCACACTGTCATACGCTTTTCTCTATGGTTTCCTTCTTCGGCTTAGGGGCTCCTTACATCTATTTTGCTTAGAAGAACGCAGCTGCCTTCTTCATGAATGGCATAGTTGACATTGGGTAGGGCTTAGGTGGAGTGAGATCCTACCGTTGGTGAGGCGAGGCTATTAGGGGATCTCATGCGCTAGTCCTCTTTCTTTCCTTCTTCATGCATGATGTTCCAGCATTAATTGCCCAAGCCCCTTTCACAAGTTGCCATGGCTTACTTTCCAAACATGTGACTCTACTTTACGGCTAATAGCAACCCTAAAATATGGGTCGATGCTTGTTTAAGGTGTTCGAGTGGTTCGAGACGTTCGAGAAGGTTCTTGGGATACTTGAGGGCTTGGCCGCGGTTACTAGCGTCTACCAATGTTGGGTATGCTGGTTCAGGTTGCTCGGTCCTGCTAGCTAACAACGGACTCCTACGTATTGAAACAGATCCATCAGCGGTGGTCCGGTATCCCCGAAGGACTGGTCGGGATCAAATCCATTATCGGGCCCCAATCATGTGATGGACGAGGCTGATCGACGGTGAAGTCGGGATCGAATCAACTATCGAGCCCCAATCATGTGATGGTCGAGGTTGATTGACGGTGATCCGGATTACTATCAGGGCCGGGTTTTTGGGGAACCTGGCTTCCCTAGAGACCGGGTTCCTGTCGGATCGGGTCCCTTATAGAGTTGAGTCCCTAGTGGACCGGGTTCCCCCTGGTATCGGGTCCGCTTCAGCGGGGGAAATGCTTCTTTTGAGAGGTTGCCAACTTTTTCGGTTAACAAACTGTAAACACATTATGTGACACATTCTTAATCTTCACACCTTCCTCCACCACCCATATCCTCAAGATCACTCGTATAAAGGCCTCCCTATTCACCAACTTGTTCATGAGCACCTTTCTCACAAGACTCAAGGATAACTGTTGGGTCCCCGCCACCTTAAGTTCCTTAAACAGTCGTCTAACCAGCCTCTCACTCTCCAACAGTGTCATTTTTGCACATAGCTTAGCAATCTCTTCAGACCCTATCATTTTCACCAAGACCATCCTTTCACCCACTCCAAAGAAGTGCTGATATCAAAACCTACTTTCGCCATACTGGTTCAGAGAGACAACATAAAATAATGACTTCCTTATAACAAATGATAAGGCGAAAATGATAATAATAAATTTACAAGTAATGTCACATTGCTAAAATCATTTATCAAAATTTACTGTCTGCATACCAAGTTAATTTTTAACTACCATGTCATTTTTGCATCCCATAATCTTGCATGTAACTATAAATATGCTTGACCAGATGAAGTTGGTTCAGTGATAAACTCCTCACACCTACATCCAAGAGGTTGTGGGTTCGAGTCATATGTCCACCCCATACCAAATTATTATAGCAGTTCAAAAAAAAAAAGCTACAAATAAGTTTGCTCTATCACTTTGATAAATTTTGGATCCCTTATTTTAACATAAAGTAAGGATCTCGATGAAATATATCAATTGAAATGAATTTTGATCCTTTTTTTTGGATGATAAGATTTGTACACAAAAAATGAAATTTATTCAAACACTACCTTTCCTGATTTTGTTGAATCTGAAGCATTAGAAAATGAGGCAAAAAATAAAATAAAAATGAGAAAAATAGTTGTAGCGTTTGAAAAATTTTCAAATTTTATGTATAAGTAGATTTCATTGAACTTATCATCCACAAAAAAAGATTGGATCAAAAATTCATTAAAATCATTGGATATCATAAAGGTCCTTACTTTGAGATAAAATCAGTGATCCCTTATGAGAGAACACACACACACACACACATATATATATATATAAAGTATTTTTACCAATGGTTTTTTATCCCGGCGATTGGAGACATCAAAATGAATAGGTATAGACTCAAATATTTTGGCTTTCTTTTTCACACAATCAAATTAAGCTCACTTAGAAACTTTAACAAGTAAATTGCTTCAACAAGTCAATTTGAGTTCAATTAAGTAAATGTTAAAACAATACAAGTTAAAGAGAGTGAAAAACTTAAAACAAGAAAATCAACACAAGAATTTTTTTAACGTGGTAAAACCTCAAAACTTGAGGAAACATCCACGGGTTTATTCCAGAACCACCAGCAACACTATCTTTCACTAGTCTGTAGAATGTACACCCTCAAACGATCAAATCACATGGTCCACCCTATTGGATCAACCCACTCTAACCTACCATCGGGCCTTTATTAGTGAGAGACTTGCCTCTTTCTATCCAAGACACCTCACGTGTCTCTAGAAAGTTTCTTGCTCAACTTTCCATATCTTTTTGATCCAAGTTAAGACTTCTTTGCTCAACTTTCTGGATCTCCCCGATCCAAGTCAAGACTTCTTGCTCAAGTTAAAGCTTCACACTCCAACAAGAGACTTCCTCATTTTACAAGGCAATGATCGAAGTGAAATGCAAACATGTAAACATGATGCAAACACAAGCAAATAGAGTATGTAGATCAAATACACTCTATGAAGAATTAGTATTCTACAAATCAAGCTCTCAAACAAACGTAACTAATTCTTATAAACATGTAATAGGAAATCAAGAATATACAATTCAATTCATACACAAATATATCTAGAAACCTAAACATGTCAAACAAAGCTAGAAAAATAGATTTGCAATAAACAGCACAAAACTAGTTTTGAAATCAAGTGAACAAATCAACACTTGAAATCCACAAAATATTCACTCAAAAAAGAACTAGATTTTAATAATAGAAATCACAATAAAAAAATTTCCAGTTCTAGAACATGTGACTAAAACCTAGAAATCAACGATCAAGATCAAAGACAAAGTTTTTCTAGATTCAAGTTCATGTTCATCAAAATTAGCTAGAAAGATATTCAAATAAAAATCACAAAAGCTGTTAACCATAAAAATTGGCAACCTTTTCAACGAAGCATTTTTCCCGCTAGTAGAAGACCCGATCTGCTAACGGATCGGACTCAACAAAGCTCGACCTGATCCCAACAGATGTAAACTTCGGTACCACCGGGACCCTGGTGGGACCCGGTGTAAGGAAAAACACGCAGCGGAAGCGAAAAATTGGGTTGTATATTTCAAAAAAATTTCTTTTAAAAGAAAGAACCTTAACCCTTGATTAATTAACATATAATAAAAATATCGTACATTTTTCACGTGACGATTGATATTGCACCGAATTGAATCCGCTTACGTTGAATTGAATCGGCAAGATCTTCCAATCCAATCACGAACGTAAATCACCTAGAAGTGTGAGCTCCCTTTCTTTGAACTGTAAACCTGAGGATGGAAAAACAAACCTTTTTCTTTTGTTAGCAACAATAATCCTTCTAGAGATAATTGTTAACAGATTTTTCTGGTAAAGGACCAAGGGAGAATTTTCCAACAAAAGACATGTCCAGGAAGACTCATCCAAATATTCCCAGAGACCTGCAAGATCAGTACCATCACCTAGATGGAGCCAATATCTGGCGAGGTTGGGACCTCGACTATCCATCTATCTAGATGGGACATTAGTCCCGAATACCCCGCAAGCATCTCGACGTCAATCAAGGTACCAGGTATCTCGATACCTACCTCGGTGCTACCTCGATATCCATCTTGGTGTTACCTAGACTCCCGCCTGATACTCAGTATGATCATCCAGAGCTTCTCTAAGGCGAGTACCTTACCTCCCAAGCAATACGATAGGGAACATGAAGACACAAGCACCATTCCAGCAGGAAGTAGAACAGGTCCATCAAAATAGGGGGGAGGGAGAGGGGGGGGGGGGGGGGGGGTCAGCGCTACCCTCCATCAAAACTCACGATCAGAATCTCCCTCCAAGCTCCACGAAGAAGGAAAGTTGACTCCATCGCCATCAAGCTCAATAAAGAAGGAAAGTTAACTCCGATCGCCAAAATAAAGCTCCATCAGTGACCCATTGATTAACGGGATCTAATCCCGCGCCTTCAGCTCCACTTAAATGCCTTTCATCGCTTAAAATAGGACTCCATATAATCTTCATTAAAAACAACCGGATTTTGAGGAGATTAGGGGAGTAATATACATACGGCATTGAATGGTAAAGAAGAGAAGGCTTTTTCGAAGACTTTGGATCACCTGAACGAGAGGAGAGATCCCGTGAGATTCCCGGAAGCCAGTGAGAGTCCATTGACAATCACTGGAGGAAAATCCACTTATCGACACAGGACGTTTTCTCTATCTCCATCATGTGTAAAAGAGTGAGAGAGAGATATGTACGTATTCATATTGTAAAGCTATGGTAGTAGTTGATTAAATAAAACAGTGTTCGTTTTTACATCTCCCAGTCCCTTTGTGTCCTTTATCCATTCTTTGGTCAGTCGACCTCGATCATATTAAAAGAGGGACCCTGGTACCGAAGGGACCCTGGTACCGAAGGTACCTACCCCGCTGCTGCTACTGGTAGTGGGTGAGGGTGTTAACTGAGATTTTCACCCCGAGTGAATTTTCCCGTTAACACTTTTTGGCTCCATCTGTGGGAAACACCACACCTTCAAAAGAAAGCCTGTGTGTCTCGTTTTCTTGCTAGATTTTCAGAATGAAGCTCCGATCCTCTCAGGATCATCCTGACCCGTCAGGACATCAGTCGAACACTTCAACCAGAAAGGGTCAGAAGCCGAAGAAGGGGGGAAAGGGTCGCAAACCCGCCTCAAAGCTGTCAGCTGCCGCGCGGGCTACCTCCCCGGTACCTACTACCCCAGCAGCTGGACCTGCCAACCTAGACCAACAGGTCGCGGCTTTTATAGAGAGGATTCACCTCCGAATGGCCGCCGAAGGCAGCACCAATCAGCCTGCGATACCAGATCCCAAGGAGAGAGACCAATCGGCAAGGAACCAGGATACCTACCTTTGATAGGTTGGGACCGCCACCTCCTAGTACCAATCCATGATAGACTCAGGCCCATGCCCCTAATACCATCAGTCCATGATAGACTCGGACCAACACCCCTGGTTCCAGGAAATCTTACAGATCATCAACCCCGACGCGCTAGATCAGCCATTGATCTCCCGACTAGTGAGAGTTACCATCTGGTCCAACCAGAAGCTTCCTTTAGACAGCCTCGACAGGAAGCTACCAAGGAGGCGCCCTCGTTTAGTGGCAGGGGACAGCAACATGGATGTTGGAGAAGACCTTTCCCGTGGAGAGAAGCAGGATGAAACCAAAGCTACATCGGGGGGATCTGACGACCGAGATTCTCAGGTGGAATTAGAAAATAATGGCAACAAACATATCCGGGACCAGGTCTCCAGAATGGCAAGAGAGATCCAGGAGCTGAAGAAGGGTAAGCACCGAGAGAATCGGAAAGATCCTTTGGAAGAGATGAATGCTCCCTTCTCGAGGAGGATCAAGGAGGCAGAACTACCTCCTAAATTCAAGATGCCAACCGACAAATTTTCTGGAACCGAGGATCCCCTGAGCCATCTAGAGAGTTTTGTTCACCAGATGGAGGTCCAGAATGCTACCCGAGCCGCCATGTGCAGAATGTTCCCTACCAAGCTAACTGACTGTGCCAAGACATGGTTTAGGAAACTACCGGCTGGGAGCGTTGATTCATTCACCAGGTTGACTACTGACTTCTGTGCCCAGTTTCAGGGCATCAAACCTCGCCCCAAAGATCTCATTCATCTCCTGTATATAGTCCAGCAGCGGGGTGAGACGCTTAGAGCCTACGTAGAGAGGTTCCACAAGAAAGTGATCCAGATTGGGGTCTCGCGGAAAAGGAGACTTTGGCCAATTTCAGAAGGAATATATGGGCAGGTAGGCTGTTCAGATCCTTCACCAAACATCCCCGGGAGACCTACCAGGAAGCCTACAACAGAGCTCTAGAGCAGGTCGAGATAGGCGAACAGCTACGAGTCAAAATGGAGCATGATGATATGAGGATTGCCAAGCGCCAGAAGAGGGAGGCGCCTAAGCCGATACCAGTTCAGAAAAGTCAGAACAGACCTCCCAACAAGTCTGCATATCGATCACCGCACTACTTACCCCCACGGAACCGGTACCCAGTCAGGCGGACTCCACCTAGGGCTACACCTCAACCTAAGGAAGTAGCCCGGGTCGATAGAGATGAAAGGGGATACTCACATTACACCCCCCTTGAAAGCATCTGGTGAAACTATCTACCTCGCCATCTGTGACAAGGGGCTGCTCAGAAAGCCAGGCCCAATGAAGGTACCAGCTGATCAGCGGAACCGCTACAAGTATTGTTACTTCCATGAGGATACAGGTCATAATACCTCAGAGTGTTATAGTCTGCGGAACCAGATCGAAGCCTTGGTTAGGGGAGGTTGCTTGGAGGAATTCCTCCAACAGGTACGCGACAATATACGTATTGGATATGAGGTCTAGGCCTATATCAAGGCATATGATGAAGGAAGGAAAGCAAAAGGGAAAGATCTGATGGAGCAGATCCATATTGTCAATACCATCAGCGGAGGTCCCACCCTGGCCGAAATCTCCAACAATGCCCAAAAAACCATGCTAGGAAAGCTCCCAGATTGGAAGCAAGCCAGAATGTTTTCAAATTTACTAGGGGACCACATCAACTTTCTTCTACTGCACAGATCGTCTTCACAGAAGAGGACGTGTACAACACCGTACAGCCCAACGATGACCCTATGGTCATCACTGTGCAGATAGCTAACAACTTGGTCCATCGTGTCTTGATTGACACAGGCAGTAGCGTTGATATCCTCTTCAAAAGCGCTTTGGAGCAATTCAACCTGAAAAGACCTTGCTACAATAGCTGTACTACCCCATTATACGGGTTCACAGGAGACTCACTGATTCCCACCGGGTATATGATCCTACCGGTAATAGTAGGGACAGTGCCACTACAGCAGAACCTGATGACGGACTTCATTGTAGTAGACACCCCGTCCTCCTACAACGCCATACTGGGATGACCCTACCTATCTGCTCTCAAATGAGTCTTGTCGATATATCATAACATCCTGAAATTTCCAATATGAGACAAGGTGGGCGAAGTGAGAGGAGATCAACAGGTTGTACATAAGTGTTATGCTGTATCTACCAATCCAGCGGCCCTGGCTAAGCAATGAGTGCAGGTAACCATCAACCAAGGCCTCCAGTTCACAAAGGAAGATGTTGAAGGTGAAACAGATCCGATTGAAATGGGATCTACGCCAGAGCTCCCCGATATAGAAATCAAGGAAGAAGAAGGAAAAAGAGTGGCTAGTAGCCATCCTGCAGAAGAGTTGGAAGAGGTACCTATCAAGGAGGCCCATCCTTCCAAGGTTGTCAAGATAGGTTCTGCTTTTGAGACAAAGGTAAAATAGGCTCTGATAATGCTCCTACGAGAATATAACGACATTTTTGCATGGAGTCATGAGGAGATGCCGGGAATACCCGCTGCCTTAGCAACACATAGGTTAGCGGTGGATCCCACCTTCAAGCCAGTCAAGCAGAAGAGAAGGCATTTCAACCAAGCAAGAAATGCTGCGGTGCAAGAGGAGGTACACAAACTACTAAAGGTAGAGTTCATCAGGGAGTCTCGGTACCCCGAATGGATTGCCAATGTAGTCATGGTAACCAAAGCAAACAGAAAGTGGTGCATGTGTGTCGACTACACAGATCTCAACCGCGCCTGCCAGAAGGATAGCTTCCCGCTACCGAAGATCGACCAACTGGTAGATTCAACCGTGGGAAACAAGATCCTAAGCTTTATGGACACCTTCTCAGGATACAACCAGATCCTGATGCACCCAACTGACCAGGATAAGACTAGTTTCATAACCGGGCAAGGCCTGTACTACTAGAGAGTTATACCCTTCGGGCTCAAGAACGCTGGAGCTACCTACCAGCGCTTGGTTAACCGCTTATTCAGGGGACTGATAGGAAAGTCGATGGAGGTATATATCGATAATATGATCTCGAAGTCTCAGATAGCTGAACATCACCAAGACCATATTCGCAAGACTTTCCAGATAGTCAGGGAAAATCAGATACGTCTGAATCCGGCTAAATGCGCCTTCAGGGTTACAGCCGGGAAATTTCTCTGATTCTTGGTCCACGAAAGAGGAATTGAAGCTAATCCCGAAAAGATCAAAGCTATCCTGAATCTTGAATCTCCCACCTCACTCAGACAAGTGCAGGGTTTGACCGGGCGAATCGCAGCCCTGAACCGTTTCATATCGTGGTCCACTGACAAATGCATCCCGTTCTTCAAGGCAATTAAACAGGGGAAGAACATGAAATGGGACCAAGGCAGTGAGTGAGCTTTCTAGTCATTAAAAGAGTACCTCGCTAGCCCGGTACCAGAAGTAGAACGACAGTTATACCTGGCAGTGTCTGAAACCGCCGCTAGTGGAGCTTTAGTGAAAGAATGCGGAGATGGAGCCCAGCGCCCTGTCTACTATGTGAGCCGTGCCCTAACCAAATTAGAAAGGAACTACGCTCTCCTGGAGAAGCTCGCTTTTGCACTGGTAGTAGCAGCCAGGAAGCTTCGCCTTATTTCCTTGCTCACACCATCGTGGTAGTCACTGATCAACCTTTGCGACAGTTTCTTCAAAGGTCGGATGTATCAGGAAGACTCATGCTGTGAGCCCTTGAGCTTACCCAGTTTGACATCAAATACAAAGCCAGGACTGCCATCAAGGCCCAGGCTTTGGCAGATTTCGTGGTAGAATTAAGTGCGATTCCTGATCAGGGTGCTCCCCCGAGCCCGAATCGAGCTCCTTCGAAGGAACAAGAGCCTGCAGATTGGCCCACCGATCGAAACATCTGGATCCTGTATACCGTTGGAGCATCAAATCAAGCAGGAAGTGGAGGTGGGGTCATTCTAACAGACCCAAAGAAAATTGAGTGCTGCCATTGTTTCAGATTCGGGTTTAACACCACCAATAATGCTGCTGAATATGAGGCCTTATTAGTAGGGATGAGAGCGGCAATAGAGTAGTTGTAGCTGATTACCTCCTTGCCAAATATTATTCACAGCTGGTAGTCAACCAAATAACTGGTTTATACTAGGCCAAGGGGGATAACATGATAGCTTATCTCGAAAAAGTGCAAGAGTTGTTGCCTCGCTTCAAGGGTTTCAGGATCGAGCAGATACCTAGGCAGTAGAATCATCGAGCTGACGTCCTGGCCAAGATAGCTGCCAATAGAGGACAAGCGCTGGTGAAAGGAGTTCCGCTCCAGGTAATCACTGTATCAAGCATTTCTGAAGGCAAGGAAGTACACCCCGTGGAGCAATTTCCATGCTGGATGGATCCTATCGCGGAGTACCTTCAGTCAGAAAAGCTCCCAGAACTCCCCGATCAAGCTCGCAAGATCAAAAAAACCTCGGTTCGATACTGCTTGATAGAGGGGCACCTTTACCGCAGAGGTAGATCACTCCTCTTGCTTAGATGCCTACATCCTGAGGATGTGAGTTGGGCGTTGAGGGAAGTGCATTCCGGAGACTGTGGAAATCATATCGGAGGAGAAGCATTGGCTTATCAATTGCTACACATGGGATATTTCTGGCCGACTTTGCACCATGATGCAAGGCAGTTCGTACAGTCTTGTGAACAGTGTCAGAAAATGGCCAATCTGCATCACCTACCTCCAGAACGGTTATCAACCATCAGCTCTCCGTATCCGTTTGTGTTCTGGGGAGAAGACCTAATTGGACGCCTCCCAACCACGTCAGGTTAGTAGAAGCATGCAATCGTGGCTATTGATTACTTCACTAGGTGGGTGGAAGCATAACCTCTCTCCCGAATTAATGAAGCAAACACAACAGAGTTCATCAAGAAAAATATGGTTTGCCGATTCGGGACTCCAATGGTCATCATCACGGATCTGGGTAAGCAGTTCGTCAATGCCAAATTTCAGGAATTCTGTGGAAGTTTAGGGATTGAACTCCGCTTTGCGTCCGTGGTGCACCCCTAGATTAATGGCCAAGTGGAAGCCACAAACAAAATCATAAAGAGGCTCCTAATCGTGCCTAAATTGTTGTATATTTTGGCCCTCATTCCTAATCCTTTGTCTCGTTCTTGTGTGTATTTTCTATATATTTTATGTCTAATAGGCTCATATGTGCTAATTGCAGGCAATAGATGTAATTCTGGTGTTAGAAGCTAATTGCAGTGGTTCCGGCAGAAAAGGGGTAAAAGCAAAGACAAAGGATCATAAGCAGCTCTACAGTGCGGGTCAAGTGCGGGTCGCAACCGCACTCCAACCGCACTCCTTACCTCAGCCGGGACCTGAATCATGAAGGAAAGATAAAATGCGGGTCAAGTGCGGGTCATCCAACCGCACTCCACCCGCACTGTTGCTCAAGACAGAGGAGTTGATTTGCACCTGACA
Source organism: Dipteronia sinensis (assembly GCA_033220585.1). Lineage (NCBI taxonomy): Eukaryota > Viridiplantae > Streptophyta > Magnoliopsida > Sapindales > Sapindaceae > Dipteronia > Dipteronia sinensis. The sequence continues at coordinate 17,475,026 of CM065643.1, read as the reverse complement.
CTAAAGTGTCAGTAAAGTGCGGGTAATCCAACCGCACTCCACCCGCACTGTTGCTCACGACAGAGGAGTGGATTTACACCTGACACCAGAGTGCGAGTACAGTGAGAGTACAGTGCGGGTAAAGTGCGGGTAATCCAACCGCACTCCACCCGCACTGTTACCCAGATCAGAGAACTGAAGATGAAGAAAACCCATATAGTGCGAGTATAGTGCGGGTAATTCACCCGCACTCCACCCGCACTCTGCGCGCGACAGTTTCTGGTTTCAAGCTTAAGTGACCTATTTTTCCATCCTCTATAAATAGAAAAGGATGGGAACGAACCAAAAGGCTCCCATACCTCCCAACACTCGTATTCTAAGCTAGTAACACATCTCTCTATCATCCAAACCATCTCTACTCAATCAAATGCAACTAGGAGACTTTGATTCAAGCTTCAAGGAAGGAGATCAATCTTCAAGGGTTCTCTCTACACTCTCTCTTAGTTTATTTGTTTGTAATAGAACATAAGTGACTAAAATACCCCACTATGGGATTGATGTTATTTGTTTGATGGATATTTGGGCTTTGTAATTAAACTCTATATGTTATATTTATTCTATCTCTATGTTTTATTCCATTGCTTTAATTGATTTCCATTATTGATTTGCTTGGATACACCCTCTTTGCATGATTGATTTGGATTACTTGAGTAGGCAATTAGGTTGTCTAATGCTCAATTGAATGGAAGGATTTCTGGAAATCCGGCTCTACAACCATGCACTTAATCTAATCTTGAATTAGTGGTTTTCACTATACACTCTAGGTTAGCCACTTGTGAGAGAATTAGAAGCCTCCATTATACACCCTAGGTTGGCTACTTTAGTGATTCTACGAGAACTAACCTTCGAGTAGAATTCTGTTGATAACCTAAAGTCTTATCCAATCTCAAACGGGTGGCCTTCACTATACATCCTAGGTCGGCCACTTGTGAGGGAATTGGAAGCCATCACTATACACCCTAGGATGGCTACATTAGTAATAGGTTGAGCCATAGCTAGATAGATGAGCATTCATGGAAAAAGTCCCGATTGAGTAACTAGCCATTGTTGGTTGCTTAGAGGGATTAATCGCTAGTAAGAGGTCTTCACTATACACCCTAGGTTGACCTCTTGCTAGAGATATATACCAACACTATACACCCTAGGTTGGTTACATTTGTCAATACATGCTTAATTGAGAGTTTGTTGCAATTGCCCCAATATTCACTTACTAGTCCATCAACTTCGTAGTTCCATCATCATTCATTCATCACTCTATTGTCATCCCATTTTATTTGCTTTCATAGTTTAGTTTATATTGTATCTTCATTCACCATTACTTTACTTTTATGCATGCTAGTTATATTAATCCTAATCTTATCACCGCTACCCCGATCTCAGTGGACGACACCTGTGCTTACTGCTTTACTTGTATTCTACTTGTGAAAGCATCATATAGGTTTTATAAATTGTTTTGACGAACGGTTTTCTGACGGCAAAAACCTTCCCATCAAATGGCGCCGCTACCGGGGATCAGTGTGCTTAGTAGTGATTAGATTAGTTTTAATACTATTAGTTTATTAGTTGTTTTTAGTTTTGTTAGTTTCTTTTTATTGCTTTGGGAGTTTTTGTTTTTTGTTTGTTTCAGGACTCTATGGATTCCTTTTGGCAAAATTCAGGGTCAAGCTACGAGCCTAACGAGAATGCCTACTCATTCCAGTCAAATTCCGTTGAAGACCAACTAAGAAATTTCGTGAAGAATCATGTGCGGTAGACTGAGCAGATGATAGCTTCTCAACAAGAGACTCAAGCCTTCATAGAAGATAAAACCACCCAAATGCTCAAATCTGCCTAGCAGCCAACCCGGTGAATCAGAGTTGTTTCCAAGTTAAAGCAACCAAACCTGTGGATTCCTCCGATTTCTTAAAAGAAGACATGTATATGCTCCGAATAGAATTTGAAGTGGAGCGAAGCAAGAGAATGGACGAGATGGACAGGATGATCAAGATGAACCAAGAGCTTATGAGCGTGAGCACATAACTAGTGTTGGAAAGGGGTGTGTTGAAGGAAGAGAATGAAGCACTTCAAGAGAGAGAAGCCTTAAGAATGGAAAAGGCGAGTAATCTCCAAGAGTTGAACAAGAAACTATTATATGAAGTGAAGATGCTCAGGGTTGAGATTGGTACACTCAAGAAGACCAATGGCGGAGTCTCCGACAAGAACAAAGAATTGGAAGAACGAATTGAGAGATTTGAAGCCGAAAAGAGTATCGCATCGAAGGATTTGGAGAACTTAGTGAGGCTATCAAAAGATTTTGAAGATGAGATAGATCACAAGTCAATGAAGATGCAAATGGAGGTTGATCAAAAAGCCAATGCCTTAGAGAAAGCACAGGTAGCACTAAGCAAAAAGAAGGAGGAGGTCAAGGCGTTACAAGTGAAACAAATCAAACGTCCTCAAGACCAAGCATCAAAGGGGAGTTCCTCTAACTCTAATATCTTTTGTTATGCCTGTTCTAAGATAGATCATTTTAAGGCTAAAAATTACAAGCCAAATCAACATAGGAAAACTAGAGGTCCTAGGAATAGATGGAGTCCACCTAGGGTCAAGCAAATATGTGTAAGGAAAGACCAAGTGTACTTATATAGAAACATGAAAAGGGAAAAGATAATGAAGTCACCTAAATTTATTTGGGTAGTGAAAAATAGGGAATTTCCTAACTTGGTCAAACCACCCTTAGAGGACCCTAGCCTCTCCATGAATGCATCCCATTGAATAATTTTGATGCATGTAGTTAGTTTTATGTTTTATGTTTTATGTTGTTTAAATTCAATAAACTGTGATGTTGGGATAATTTGTTCGAATGCTATATTTTGTGGATATTTGCACATTGAATCTATTGATTATATTTGTGGATGAAAGAGTCGAAGGCTCTTGTGCAAGTATGAATGCATGTGCTTTATATTGTTTAATTCGGTTTGGGGGTTGTTCATGCCCCATTCCGTCAATTTTGATAAAATGCATGATGTTAAGCTTGACTTGTGCTTCAATGATATATTGCATGAATTGCCTTTATTTGGTGAGCCTTGTTTGAGTCATTTTTATTTTGTTGGGGCATTGATTGTGGTTGATTAGTGCCTAGGTTTGTTTGAGTCATGTTAGGTGCATGCCGCTAGGCCGGATTCTCTTGTCTTCAACATTGAGGACAATGTTGGGTTTTTGTTTGGGGGTGTAGACGCCTTTTTGAGTCGTCTTTTGTGTCTTGAGTCATTTTTGTGTCTTTGTGTCTTGAGTCATTTTTGTGTCTGTGTCTTGAGTCATTTTTGTGTCTTATTTTCAAAAAACGTGCTGCTTAGCCAGAATTTTGAGCTTATTTAGCTTGGTGAGATACCTGGAGCATAGTGTTTGTGGCAAATGTGTGTATGCTTTGTGTGTTTATTCAATAACTCTTAGTAACTTTAGGGGTCTCACTTGCACTTCATGGGCTAGTCTCATCTTCTAGTGTCCAAGTTTAGGGAACTCGGTGCTCAAGCGCCTTGTTCTAATAGTAGAGATTTCCCTTGTGAGATCACAAACACAAGCCAAAAGCATGTATATTTGAGGGAAAATGTTTTTCAAATCTGTAAACACTATTCAAACACCATGCATAGTCTCACTACATCAAAAATCATCATTTGTCATTGAACATGCATCATATATGTGGACTGCTTGACGGAAACTTTTATTCCCTTGGTAGATTGATCATTTGAAGTGATATTAAGCAATGTGTGTTTTAGCCACTCAAAAAGAAAGCCTTAATACTTCCCATTCCCATAATATGTGTGCTCCCAAGCCAATTTTGAAGCCAAACACATATAGACTTTTCCATTCTACACCCACATTATCCATAACCCAAGCAACATAAACACTTAGCCAACCCTCTCTTAATTGATCTTGTTGAGGCTTAGGAATGTAAAGTTGTGCTTTAATTTGATAAATGGCGTGTACCTAGGCAAGAGTAATGAGTTGTGAAAATGTGCATAGTAAAAAGGCATGAAAAGAAAAGAAAAGAAAAGAAGCAAAAAGTAACAAAAGAAAAATAAGCTTCAAATGCCTTGTGTAAATTGTAAATGCTACTCAAATGGGTAACATGAGTAGTTAAAGATTGCACGTAGAGTCTAGTTGTATGCCTGGATGCCATATTGTATTTGGAAGTGGAGTTGCACGAGAAATTAAATGCTTAAGTGTAGAATGTATTGCCTTAACTTGGTTGATTAGTGCTTGTGCCTAAATTTCTCATTCTTCTAATCACCATTCACCGTGGCCACGTTACAACCAAATAGAAAATACCTAGTTGATCTTAGGGGATGTCTAGATTGGGAATATTAGTTAATGAATGCTCTTTCCACATTCATGACACGTGATTCTTTCATGAGACTCACTCACTGAAAACAGCGTTTATTCTACACTAAATGTATGCAACTAAGTTGATTCAGTTACATAAATTCATTGGCATACATGTTGCATGACTGTGAACCTAGGTTCTGAGAGGAAAGATAAGAGAGAATCCATGTAAGAACCTAGCGTCGAAGCGAATTATGCTCGAGGTGTGAGAGTGAGTAGTTTCTGAGGCGAGGGCATTTAAGTGTGGGATTCGTGTTGTGCCAGTTTCCCTTGGGGTGCCTTCGAGTTGTTTAAAACATTTTGCATATGCTCATTCCTTACTCCCATTTGCTTTTGCGTATCTCTCTGCTAGTTGGTTCTGCAGCAATTTTTTCTTTGTGTCTAGGAAAGTTCTTAGTTCGAGTCATTTTTAGTTTGTGTCTTATTTGTTTTATACTATGTTTGCTCGAGGACGAGCAAAGGTTTGGTTTGGGGGTGTTTGATCGTGCCTAAATTGTTGTATATTTTGGCCCTCATTCCTATTCCTTTGTCTCGTTCTTATGTGTATTTTCTATATATTTTATGTCTAATAGGCTCGTTTGTGCTAATTGCAGGCAATATATGTAATTCTGGTGTTAGAAGCTAATTGCAGTGGTTCCGGCAGAAAAGGGGCAAAAGGAAAGACAAAGGATCATAATCAGCTCTACAGTGCAGGTCAAGTACGGGTCGCAACCTGCACTCCAACCGCACTCCTTACCACAGCCGGGACCTGAATCATGAAGGAAAGATAAAGTGCGGGTCAAGTGCGGGTCATCCAGCCGCACTCCATCCGCACTGTTGCTCAAGACAGAGGAGCTTATTTGCACCTGACACTAAAGTGCGGGTAATCCAACCGCACTCCACCGCATTGTTGCTTAAGACAGAGGAGTGGATTTACACCTGACACCGGAGTGCGAATACAGTGTGAGTACAGTGCAGGTAAAGTGCTGGTAATCCAACCGCACTCCACCCACACTGTTACCCAGATCAGAGAACTGAAGATGAAGAAAACCCATATAGTGCGAGTACAGTGCGGGTAATTCACCCGCACTCCACCCGCACTCTGCGCGCGACAGTTTCTGGTTTCAAACTTAAGTGACCTATTTTTCCATCCTCTATAAATAGAAAAGGATGGGAACGAACCAAAAGGCTCCCATACCTCCCAACACTTGTATTCTAAGCTAGTAACACATCTCCCTATTATCCAAACCATCTCTACTCAATCAAAGGCAACTAGGAGACTTGGATTCAAGCTTCAAGGAAGGAGATCAATCTTCAAGGGTTCTCTCTACACTCTCTCTTAGTTTATTTGTTTGTAATAGAACATGAGTAGCTAAAATACCCCACTATGGGATTGATGTTATTTGTTTGATGGATATTTGGGCTTTGTAATTAAACTCTATATGTTATATTTATTCTATCTCTATGTTTTATTCCATTGCTTTAATTGATTTCCATTATTGATTTGCTTGGATACACCCTCTTTGCATGATTGATTTGGATTACTTGAGTAGGCAATTAGGTTGTCTAATGCTCGATTGAATGGAAGGATTTCTGGAAATCCGGCTCTACAACCATGCCCTTAATCTAATCTTGAATTAGTGGTTTTCACTATACACTCTAGGTTAGCCACTTGTGAGAGAATTAGAAGCCTCCACTATACACCCTAGGTTGGCTACTTTAGTGATTCTACGAGAACTAACCTTCGAGTAGAATTCGGTTGATAACCTAAAGCCTCATCCAATCTCAAACGTTGGCCATCACTATACATCCTAGGTCGGCCACTTGTGAAGGAATTGGAATCCATCACTATACACCCTAGGATGGCTACATTAGTAATAGGTTGAGCCATAGCTAGATAGATGAGCACCCGATTGAGTAACTAGCCATTGTTGGTTGCTTAGGAGGGATTAATTGCTAGTAGGAGGTCTTCACTATACACCCTAGGTTGACCTCTTGCTAGAGATATATACCAACACTATACACCCTAGGTTGGTTACATTTGTCAATACATGCTTAATTGAAAGTTTGTTGCAATTGCCCTAATATTCACTTACGAGTCCATCAACTTCGTAGTTCCATCATCATTCATTCATCACTCTATTGTCATCCCATTTTATTTGCTTTCATAGTTTAGTTTATATTGTATCTTCATTCACCATCACTTTACTTTTATGCATGCTAGTTATATTAATCCTAATCTTATCACCGCTACCCCGATCTAAGTGGACGACACCCGTGCTTACTGCTTTACTTGTATTCTACTTGTGAAAGCATCACATAGGTTTTATAAATTGTTTTGACGGACGGTTTTCTGACGGCAAAAACCTTCCCATCAGCTCCTCAAGAAAAAACTTCAGCAGAAGAAAAGAAGATGGGCTGATGAACTCCTGGATGTACTATGGGCATATCTCACCACCAAGAGGATTGCTACTGGAGAAACCCCCTATTCGCTAGCTTTCGGGGTAGAAGCCGTCCTTCCTATAGAGCACAAGCTCGTCTCCTTCCGGGTGCAACATTTTGACCCCGATGGAAATGAGGACAAGCTGAGGGCCAGCCTGGACCTCCTAGAGGAGAAGCAGGACAGGATAGCCGAAAGAGTAGCAGCTTACCAAAACCGGATTGCTCGTTACTTTAACAAGAATGTGAGAAGTCGAAGCTTCAAGGAAGGGGATATGGTGCTCACAAAGGTTACCCAGAATACCCAGAAGAGGTCGGACGAAGTGCTATCACTTAATTGGGAAGGTCCTTACCTAATCAAGATGGTGATCCAGGGTGGGGCCTACAAGTTGAATGATATGGACGGACATCCAGTAGACCACACTTGGAATGCTGATCATCTCAAGAGATTCTACCCATAAATTCTGCAAGGCAAGTCGGCCAGGATTTTCCTAAATGACTGTCAGAAGATATTAGTAGTCGTGAGTACTTGTATTCTTTTTTTATCATCAATAAAGAAGGTTTCTTTCTCCATTTGTTCCTGCCTACATTTGTCTACATCCATCTGCTTTATGTTTCCAATTGAATTCCCCACGCTTTAAGACCACGAGAGCTGCATAGCATTCCCGATGCCCTGGACCGGATAGATCTCTTCAGGAGGATCGCCATAAAACCAGGAAAGCTGCATAGCACTCATGATACCCTAGATCGGATCAGTCCATCTAGGAGGTTCGCCTCAAGACCTGGAAGGACCATATGGCCTTCCTGCTGCCCTGGCCGGGTACCACCCCCCGCTAGGAAGGATCCAATACATAAGAGCATAGTTGCCCGATGGATCAGACCTTGGCCGAGCACCACCCCCCGCTGAGAAGGATTTGGAATAGTAAGTGCATAGTTGACAGCTAGATCAAGGCCCTGGCCGGGCACCACCCCCAGCCGAGAAAGACCAGGTGCTAAAGTGGCCTTAGTTGCCTACCTGGATCTTGCTGCCAGTGTTTATTCGCCATTGTTTTCGCCAGGATACCAAGATTCCTACAAACAGGAATGCAAGGTACCCAAGTATGATTGCCTCAAGACCAGAAAGGACCATATGGCCTTTCTGCCGCCCTGGCCAGGGTACCACCCCCCACTAGGAAGGATCCAGTACGTAAGAGCATAGTTGCCCAATGGATCACACCACCCCCATCGAGAAAGACCAGGTGCTAAAGTGGCCTTAGTTGCCTACCTGGATCTTGCTGCCAGTGTTTATTCATCAATTGCTTTCACTAGGATACCACGACTCCTACAAACAGGAGTGTGAGGTACCTCATACGCCACCGTTTTCGCCAGAGTACCAAGATTCCTAAAACAGGAAGTCCAAGGTACTGGGATTCACCAAATTTTTAATTCGCCAAGGCACCAAAGCTCCTACAAATAAAGGAGCGAGGTACCCAGTTTCGCCAGAATACTTTCCTGGAGACCTAGGTTCCATGAACTGGAAAGCTAGGTACTCAATCATTCGATGAGGTTCCTAGTTTCGCCAGACTACTTGCCATACTGGAGTGCCATGTGGCTATCCTGGTCTCGATCATAGGCGAAAGGCGATCATACTGAGAACTACCAAGGCGATCGTAGAAGAACTACCAAGGCGATAATACTCAAGGCGATACTGGTCAATGATCACCCCGCAGGTTTCATTGGTGAAACCTTCTGAGATAATCTGCATTCCCGGTATAGGTAAGTAGAACGACCTATTGCAATGGTGCTTCTTATTGTGGACTGGTCACTAGGAGAAATTTTCTCATGTGTAGGTCACTACCCCTTCCATATGAGGACTAGGGAGAATGATGAGCTTCTAGTCCCCAAGTGATGTAACCAGTTTAGGAGCCTGCTTTGAGTGAATAAGAGTCTTCATAAATCATAAAGGGACTCAAGACTCTGCTCGAACAAACCTTGAACCTCGGCAGCTCGCTGGGGCGTTGAGTAGCCTGGTATAAAAGATCAGAAACTGACAATCTTACAGCTGTGATCTAGGTAGCTCACATAGGCACTGTGAGGGGCCCAATACAATAAGTGAGGAACCACTGATCATGCAGTAGTGTTGTTGCTCCAGAGGCTTACTTAGGCATGTAGGAGGCCTCAGTAATGCGCGAAGCCTTTAGGCTCTACCCGAGCGGATCAGGACATATGTGGCTCAATAGGGCGTTGAAGGGCCCAGTACAAGAGGTATGGAGCCACCTGCATGATACTGGTCCAGAGGCATGCTTGGGATCCTAGAAGTCTTCAGCAATTGAAATGTGGTTCTGGACCATCCTGGAATGAATCGGGACACAGTGGCTCACTTCGACGTTGACTAGCCTGGTGAAAGAATTGAGGAGCCACTGGGCCATGCAACTAGGCTGATGTTCCAGAGGCGTGCTTAGGCATGTATAAGGCCTCAGCAAAGTGGGAAGCCTCTGAGCTCTACCCGAACAGATAGGGACATAGGTGGCTCACTAGGGCGTTGAAGGGCCCGGTACAAAAAGTAGGGACCCCCCTGCATGATACTGGTCCAGAGGCATGCATGGGATCCTAGAAGTCCCCAGCAACTGAAATGGGGCTCTGGACCATCCTAGAATGAATCAGGACACAGTGGCTCACTTGGGCGATGACTAGCCCGATACCAGGAGTGAGGAGCCATTGGGCCATGTAGCGGGGCTGCTGCTACAAAGGCTTGCTTTGGCATGTAGAAGGCCTCAACAATCTGGGAAGCCTTTGAGCTCTACCCGAACGGATCGGGACATATGTGGCTTACTAGGGAGTTGAAGGGCTCGGTACAAGAAGTAGGGAGCCACCTACATGATACTGGTCCAGAGGCATGCGTGGGATCCTAGAAGTCCCCAGCAACTGAAATGTGGCTCTGGTCCATTCTAGAATGAATCAGGACACAGTGGCTCACTTGGGCGATAACTAGCCCGGTACCAGGAGTGAGGAGCCACTGGACCATGCAGCGGGGCTGCTGCTACAGAGGCTTACTATGGCATGTAGGAGGCCTCAGCAATCTGGGAAGCCTCTGTGCTCTACCCGAACGGATCGGGACATAGGTGGCTTACTTAGGCATTGAAGGCCCCAGTATAGGAAGTAGGGAGCCACTTACATGAAACTGGTCCAGAGGCATGCGTAGGATCCCAGAAGTCCCCAGCAACTGAAATGTGGCTCTGGACCATCCTGGAATGAATCGGGACACAGGGGCTAACTTGGGCGATGACTAGCCCGGTACTAGGAGTGAGGAGCCACTGGGTCATGAAGCTGGGGCTATTGCTACAGAGGCTTGCTTTGGCATGTTGGAGGCCTCGGCAATCAAAGAAGCCTCTAAGCTCTACCCGAACAGATCGGGACATAGGTGGCTTACTTGGGCGTTGAAGGGCCCTATACAGGAAGTAGGGAGCCACCTGCATGATACTAGTCTAGAGGAATGCATGGGATCCTAGAAGTCCCCAGCAATTGAAATGTGGCTCTGGACCATTCTGGAATGAATTGGGACACAGTGGCTCACTTTGGCGATGACTAGCCGGGTACCAGGAGTGAGGAGCCACTGGGCCATGCAGCGGGGCTGCTGCTACAGAGGCTTGCTTTGGCATGTAGGAGGCCTCAGCAATCTAGGAAGCCTCCGAGCTCTACGTGAACGGATCGGGACATAGGTGGCTTACTTGGGCGTTGAAGGGCCCGGTACAGGAAGTAGGGAGCCACCTGCATGATACTGGTCCATAGGCATGCTTGGGATCCTAGAAGTCCCCGGTAACTGAAATGTGGCTCTGGACCATCCTGGAATGAATTGGGACACAGTGACTCACTTGGGTGTTGACTTGCCCGGTATAATAAGTGAGGAGCCACTGGGCTATGCAGCTGGGCTTCTACTCCAGAGGCTTGCTTTGGCATGTAGGAGGCCTCAGCAATGTAGGAAGCCTCTAGGATCTCCCCGAACAGGTTGGGACATCGGTGGCTCTCTAGGGCGTTGAATGGCCCTGTACAAATGAAGTGAAGCGACCAGCCTGGTACTGGTCCAGAGGAATGCTTGGGATCCTAAAAGTCCCCAGCAACTGAAATGAAGCTCTGGACCATGCTCAAATGAATCGGGGCACAGTAGCTCACCTGGGCGTTGATCGGCTGGTACAATATGTGAGGAGCCACTGGGCCATGCAGTTGGGCTGCTACTCTAGAGGCTTGCTTTGGCATGTAGGAGGCCTCAGCAATATAGGAAGCCTCTAGGATCTCCCCGAACAGGTCGGGACATCAGTGGCTCTTTAGGGCGTAGAATGGCCCAATACAAATGAAGTGAAGCCACTGGCCTGGTACTAGTCCAGAGGAATGCTTGGGATCCTAGAAGTCCCCAGCAACTGAAATGAAGCTCTGGACCATCTTGGAATTAATAGGGACACAGTGGCTTACTTGGGTGTTGACCGGCCCGGTGCAAGGAGTGAGGAGCCACTGGGCCTCTACCGGTCGCGCTGCTCCTATGATCATACATTTGAGTTTGCTTCTCGGGAACATGCGTTGACCTGCTACCTTGGAGCTTTTTAAGAGTCGATCCGGTGACATGAAGGGATTTGCATGAACAGGTGCAATTCCGATGGATTGCAGTGGATCTGCTGTATATGAGATCTGCTGAGAGCGAAGCAAATCTTCTGTAAGGAAGCAGGAGAGGTGCAGCTCTACTGCATAACAGTTCTAGATGTACCAGAGTGGATCTACCGCATAGAAGATCATGGTAGATTTGCTGCTTAGGAGATCTGCTGATAGCGGAGCAAATCCTTCGTAAGGTAGCAGAAGAGGTGCAGCTTTGCTACATAGAAGCTCTTGATGTACCGGAGAGAATCTGCTATAGAGGAGCACTGTAAGTTTATGAGCAAATTTGTTGCATAGGGGCAGCATAGTTGACCGGTTCTGCCAGGAGTCCCACGTACCATATCAATAGCAGAAAGTCGAGCTTGCATGTAGAGATAAGGATGCTCATGCATAGACATGGAAGCCACGTATGTGAGCTTCCCACAGACGGTGCCAAAAAGTGTTACAGAAAAAATCACCCAGGGAGCGAAATCTCAATTAACAGCCTCGACCCGCTACCCCGGAGGTCGCAGCGGGTGGGTAGATACTTCATATCGTGATTCTGATAGGAGTGAAGGAGAGATATCTGATCGATCAACGCTCTCAAACTGGGTAGGTACCGTGAGAGAGGTAGGATAGGTAGGAGAACAATCATCCCGCCCATCTGGTACAGTAGGATGGTACCCGGTCCTAGTATCTGATCCTGGTACCTGGTCACCTCTCTAGGTGCCCTCTATAATTCCCCGACCAAGATAATGTGCAAGGTGGGGTACATGAGAGCTAGGATCAGCGGGGTTAGTACTTAGCACGCATACATGCATTCATAACAAAGAGATAGATGGGAGAATGACAACTCTTTTAGTAGTGGTGGACTGGCCTAGAGGGAAAAAGCATCACGATTGATCACATGCTGAAAAACCCCCAGGCAGTATCCATAGGAAGGGAGAAAGGCCCTTATTTATATTTATATATCTCGAGAGGTGCTTCGGAGAGCTTACATTAATAAAAATTGAGTCCTGGTAGGTCACAGTTAGAGGGGTACCATTTGGTACCGGTACATTCATGGCGAAAACTGACATACATAGCAGTCGATACAATGGTGGTGTAGAAGGAATTCAGGCAGGGTCCCTTTTACACTCTTGGCGATGGCGAACTCGTATTCCTAGTGGAGAACTGGGCGAAATCTAGGATCGGAGACACCTTGGAGATATGGAGATGTTGGAGAGCTGCTGGAGAGAATATCGGACTGGAGAAATATTGGGGAATCGACCTTTTTCTTGGAGAGTGACTTGTTATATTTATATATGTTCCTCCTTGTTGCCTACTCCATTGACTCAGTTAATTAATACACTGATTTGGCATTTAAGGATTGAATATTCTCTCATTAATGGCGTTATGAATGGCCACTAATGGAGTTGACTGATTTCCTCATTAATGGTATTGTGAATGGCCATTAATGGAGTTTACTGATTCCCTCATTAATGGCGTTGTGAATGGCCATTAATGGAGTTTACTGATTCCCTCATTAATGGCGTTGATTATCTCAATTAATTGCCAGAGAGGTCAACTTTCTCTTTTCCGTTGCTTGAAGGAGAATTCTGACTCTTTATCCCGGTGGTATGGTACACCGGTGTACCGGAGTGCTTACTGGCGTGGCGCTTGTTCTAGCATGCTGGTACCTCTTCCTGGTTCCATTCTTCTTACTTTGCGGGTAGGATACACATTCTGGTTAGATCTTGGACTGATATCGCGGTACTTGGGTACCGGGCAGATGTCACCGTACCTAGGTACCAGGTAAGAGGTAAGAGGTATCGTGGTACCTAGGAACCAGGTAGGAGGTATCGTGGTACCTAGGAACCAGGTATGAGGTATCGTGGTATAGCCTTGCTTGGTACCTGGTAGACTGTGAGACGTGGTACTGACTTCTTTCCAGTTCATGGTGTAAAGCATCCCCGGTATCTAGGCACCGGTCGTGATCTAGGTTCTACCAGGTACCTGTTGGATGGAAAATTCTTCTTTGGACCCAAGCCAAAAATGACTGTTAAAAGCTTGGGATAACGTAATCGTTCTTTTCTTTCTATCCCTTATTACTTGGATACCAAGAATATAAGTTGCTTCTTATAAGTCCTTCATATCAAATTGTTTTGCTAACCATTCTTTTACTGATGTCAATACACCTATATTGTTTCCGATGAGTAGTATATCATCAACGTAAAGAACTAGGAAAACCAACTTGTTGCCTTTAATCCTTTTGTAAACACAAGGTTCGTCAAGGTTTTCAATATATCCAAAACTTTTCACAGCTTGATCGAACCTTATGTTCCAAGATCTGGATGCTTGTTTAAGTCCATATATGGATCTTTGCAACTTGCATACCCTTTCCTCTTGGCCTTTTTCAATGAATCCTTATGGTTGCATCATATAGATGCTTTCGTCAAGACTTCAATTAAGGAAAGATGTCTTAACGTCCATTTGCTAAATCTCTAGGTCTAGAGATGCTGCAATGGATAATGGTATCCTTATGGATTTAAGCATGGCCACAGGAGAGAAGGTTTTCTCGTAATCGATACATTCTTTCTATGTGTAACCTTTAGCTACTAATCTGGCTTTAAAGGTTTCCACCTTACCATCAATACCTCTTTTCCTCTTGTATACCCACTTGCACCCAATGGGTTTTATCCCTTTAGGCAAGTCTGCAAGAGATCAGACTTTGTTTTAGTACATAGACTCAATTTCAAATTTCATTGCCTTTTGCCAATGGCGACAATCAACATCCTCTATAGCTTCCTTGTACGTGTAGGGATCATCGTCATCTGGGAGATTCTCCACTGATTCTCCTAGACCGATGTATCTCTCAGGTTGTCTACTAACCCTCCCACCATGATGAGGAATGGTAGGTTGTTGATCTTGTGATGGTGCGGAACTTACAATTGGGTTAGGTTGTGAAACCTCCTGTGGAATTGTATCTCCTGAAAGCTCATTCAGGACAATTCTACTCTTAGGCACAAAATTATTCAAATAGTCCTTTTTTTGAAATTTAGCATTTGTCGAAACAAATACTTTAAGATCTGAATTACTATAGAAATAATATCTTTTAGTTCCTTTTTGATACCCCACAAATATGCATGTTTCTAAACGAGACTCCATCTTTTCTGTCTTTCCTTTTAACACGTGTGTAGGACATCCAAATATCTTTAAGTGTTATAAACTAGACTTTCGCCCAGTCCACAACTCATGCGGTGTTTAAGGAACCGACTTAGATGGTACATCGTTTAGAATGTACATAGCAGTTTGTAAAGCATATCCCCAAAAGAATTAGGAAGCGTTGAATAATGCAACATAGACCTAACCATCTCTAAAAAAGTCATATTTCTCGTTTTTGCTACCCCATTTTGTTGAGGTGTGCATGGCGCAGAAAACTGAGAAATTATCCCATTATCAATAAGATATTGATGAAACTCACCAGATAGATATTCTCCACCACGATCAGATCTCAAGATTTTTATGTGTTTCTCAAGCTGAATTTCTACTTCAACTTTAAATGCTTTGAACATGTCAAAAGCATCTGACTTATGTCTCATGAGATACACATAGCCAAATCTTGAGTAATCATTAGTGAAAGTGATGAAGTACTCATATCCACCTCTAGCTTGAATGTTCATAGGACCACACACATAAGTGTGTATTAATCTTAAACATTTAGTGGCTCTTGTGCCTTTGGTCGTGAACGGCCTTTTGGTCATCTTATCTTCCAGACAAGATTCACAAGTTGGTAGATCATCAACCTTTAAGTCACTTAAAGGTCCATCACTAACCAATCTTTTAATCCTATCAAGGTTAATATGACCTGGGCACAAATGCCATAGGTAAGTTTCATCTTTTGATAATTTTATTCTTTTATGATTAGGTTCCGTTGATTCCGTGTCTAACAAGTGAGAGGTATTTCTATGCAAATAGAATAAACCATTTTCCAATGTACCTTTGTAAACAAATTTGTTATTCTTACTAATAGTAAAATCTTTATTAAAAGTAACCGAATATCCAAATTTATTTAAATAAGAAACTAAAATTAAATTCCTCTTGAATTGAGGTACATAATAAACTTCTATTAAATCTAAATGCCTACTAGAATCTAAATTAACTTTAATATCTCCTACTGCATAGGCAAACACCAACAGCTCTATTGCCTAAATGCAATTTGTTCATTCTTATTCAGTCTTTTCCTTTCCTGGAACCCTGTAAGGAATAACAAACATTATTAGTGGCTCCATAGTCTATGATCCAAGAATCAGTAGAATATTCCGAGAAGCATGTTTCGAGATAATTAATATTACCTTCTTCCTTCTTGTTCTGAGACTTTAGGCAATTTCTTTTCCAATGGCCCTTTTCACCACAAAGGAAATATTTTCCTTTGCTTTTGGTTACTTTCTTCGTCTCCTTCTTGGTTGGCCCAAGTTGCTTTTTCTTCTGTTGTTTCTTGACCTTCTTACGGGTCTTAACAGTAGCAACTTTGCCAACCGTATGAATCTCTTGACCCTTGTCTTTCACAAGGATCTTCTCAGCACTTTGAACATCTTGCATCAGGCCCTGCAAGGTGTATTCTTTATTGTTCAAGGTGTAGTGCAACTTGAACTGATCAAAGGAATCTGATAGTAAGTTGACAATCATGTCAATTTTTGTATCACCATCTATCTCAGCACCATTGAGTTCAGGAATGTTAAGATGTGCTATGACTTTCATCATGTGATCTATCACAACCTATCCAGGTTTCATTCTAAGATTCATGAAAGCAGTCACTGCCTCTCTCTTAGTCGTCCTGGACCTCATAGCAACCATCTCCTCTAGAGACATCATTATATCGGCAGTAGAACTCATTCCTTCATGTTGCTGTTGCAACACGTCGGAGATGGTAGCCATAATGTAACATTTGGCCATCCCATATGAGGTCTCCCACTGCTTATACTCATCTCTTTACTGCTCAGTAGATTCATTAGTAGGAGCAGGTGGTTTAGGGGTAGACAAAACGAACTTATGCTTTTCAGATTGCAACAACAACCCAATTTTCCTTTTCCATGTGACATAATTATCTCCAGTTAAAGTATTATCTTTCAGGATGTTGATTAGGGATGAGATCATGATTTCTAAATAAAACAAAAATTATATAAGTAAACAATCATGATAAAGCACTTTCAAATATTTATCTTGAATTAAATGAAATAATTCAATTGTAAAATTCAACGGTGATCCAACATCTATAAATGTCACGTCTCATTTGGGAGTTCGCACCATTTACTAGTTGGACTAGGTGCCACCTTGTTAATAGCCAAAATTGGCTAAGGACCAAAGGGAAATTTTCCACCCTCCAGGCCTGGCTCCATGCCCGAGATCATCCACCAGGCGACCATGTTACCTAAAGCCGAGCTACGGTACCGCCCCGCAGGAACAAGGACGGGCTTCAAAAACATTCGGAATAGAGCCAAGAATGATTAGATCAAGCCCGCGTCACCGAACCTGAAAATAGGAAATCCCCCCCCCCCCGAAGTCGGGATTACCTCGTAACTTCTCCAGAAGCTCGCTAGTACCTCGCTGACATAGTAAGGTGTCCGCAGGAGGCCGCACCTAGCTTCAAAAGGTCAAGGGAGGATAGACCTAGCTTCTGATTAGAAGAAATTGATTTATATCAGGGCTAGAACACTGATCGACCTCACTACCTGATGTACCCCGCCACATTACATGCCATATTCGACGATCTCTACGGGAGAACATGCTAGACTTGAAGACACACAGGATCATATCTCAAGACATTACATGCATACAGAACAAATAGTAGAGTCCAAGTAGGAAACAAATTGATCTCCGCCAAGATATCCACGATTCAGCAATTAACTCAAAGTCAATAACATTTAAAATGAAAATCTCGTCCGATAAGGAGGGGAGAGATAGAGAAACTCAAGGGGAGAATCAATTAGTTTAACCTACGAAGACATTGTATAAAAGAGGGACTTCCTCCTTCTGAAAAGAGGAGACTATTATTCGACAGGCACACAGCAAGTACCTAACTGCACCCTTGAGAAAAGTGAGAGCAATTTGAGAGAGAGAGAGAGAGAGAGAGATGTATATCACATATTATCAATAGAGGAAGCCTTTTTTGATTCTTTTGAGTAGCTAATTATATTGTTGTTTCCTTGTCATTTCATTAGGCATTGTTATATATATACGTTCTACCTTGGTCATCACCTACATGGTAATGATTTCGAGGGTGCTAACTGAGATTTATTGCCCCGAACTAAATTTCCATTAACACATTGTTAACATAACAACAAGCGTTTTTCATTTTAGCCTTGTGATTTATATTGACAAGAACTCTTGGGAGGGTATCAATAAAACCACATTGAGTATGTTACCAAGTTATCGACCTTCAATATATTCCCTCACAAAAATCCCTCATTTGAGAGTAGATATCACTTAAGTCAATTGTCTAGTCTATCCTTATAAGGAAGTATCTTGCTAAATTCCATTCATGGATACCCCTTGGGGGGTTATCACACAAAACATAAAGCTCAACTTATCTTGAAGGCCATAGGTGTACAAAACACCTTCTCCCACTCAATTGTTTAAGGTTGGTGATAGAATTCCATAGAATGATTTACCAAGTTATCTAGATGCCAATTAGATACCTAAAGCATTCAATGCATGTTCCTACCAAAAGAGATATATGAGTGGCACTCCTATTCTATATGACATGTTATCAAACAATGACAAACATTGTAATATTTATGAAAAATAAATAGCCACAATTTTGGTCCATCCTAGAAAAGCAAGTAAATTACATTTGTTTGAAATACAAGAAACCCTAACTTGGCGAACAAGTCATCAAGCGTCGGCCCGTCAAAAATCTTGTGCGCCAAAATCCATACGCGGCACCCCCATGCGCAGCACCACGCACGTGCACGAAGGCTTGCGTGGCTACCTTGAGCGCACGGTCTGCCGCGGCCTTCCTCCGTTGCTTCTTTTTTTTGCTTCCAATTCTTCAATTCTTCGAATCTTCAAAACTTGAATATATAACAGCATTTTTTTTATTACAACGATAAAATATAAAAAAAACTTAACAACTATCCAGAAGAAATTATAGCGATGATAGACCACCCTTCTTGTTATAACTCCAAACAAAAATTACATTGAAATTCTAGGACCGAAATCGAGCAATAACAAGCCATATTATAAAACATATATAACCATACATTCTTATGTAATTATATATGCGAATACCTAGAGTGCCATCTCTTTCTAAAACATGCATATTTACAATAAAAAGAAATAGATCCATGTATATATACATTAATTAATCATGGATACAACCTGGCTCGGATACCAATTGTAAGGAAAAACACGCGGCGGAAGCAAAAATATTGGGTTGTATATTTCAAAAATTTTCCTTTTAAAAGAAACAACCTTAATCCTTGATTAATTAACATATAATAAAAATATCGTACCTTTTTCACGTGACGATTGATATTGCACTGAATTGAATCCGCTTACGTCGAATTGAATCCGCAAGATCTTCCAATCCAATCACGAACGTGAATCACCTAGGAGTGTGTGCTCCCTATCTTTGAATTGTAAACCTGAAGAAGGAAAAACAAACATTTTTCTTTTGTTAGTCACAATAATCCTCTTAAATATAATAAAGAACGTTTGGTCACTTGTGAATTCTTAATCTTTTTAATCGAAAACTCGTGTGAACCCTAATTCGATTTTATGCACAAAGCTTTATGATGTAAAAGCTACTAGTACACGATCGAAAATAAAACGCTCCTTATTCTTCTTCTCTTTGACCGAATTCTACACCTCTTTCTTGAGTTGGAAGTTTTTTTTAATTCAAAAACAAAAGAATAAAAATTTCTCTAAAAAAAAAGTTCTCCCAAAAACAACTACTATGGCCGAAATTCGTGATAGGATATATATATATATATATATATATATATATATATATAGGTGATGGACTAATCTTCACTCAAATAGGATTTCTACCTTGTAGTCAAATCCTCACACAAGTATGATTACTTTTTCACCAAGTCTCCTATCAACTTTGAATTTTAACCCTATTCCAACTCATGAGTGTATTATCCAATAATAAATTATTGAATATTAAAATTGTGACTATATCAAAAACTTCCTAATTTGACTAGATAAATAAAATACTTTTATTTAACTACTTATCATATATAGTCTTTGATACTTATAATACTACTAACAATAGTATGACACTAAGAGTCTTACTACTAGTTTACTAATACCAATAGTATGACACTAGGAATCCTTCTCCTAGTTAGAAAAAGATTTTGACTTTTAATCTAACAATTAATTAATTAATTAATTTCCATTTGACTAATTAATAAAATAAAATAATATATTAGACTAATTATTTTAGCCTTGCCGCCCAAGTATATATATATATATATATATATATATATATGGATAATATATTGTTTTTCCATTTTATTAAATCCATTGGACTTTAATAAAAAGTCCACATGTGAACTAGACATATTCTTATTATAAAAGAAACAAGTCCACATGCCTTAAATTTAATACATTAATATAATCTAGCAGCCCATTTAATTAAAATGTGCAAATTATATTCTTAATGTATTAATGGAATGCTAAATGCACCCCATTAGGGCCGCCTAAGGATTCCTACATCCAAGGCCACATATTCCTGGTATTTGAAGAGTTACCACGTGTCTTGATCACATATTACCACCTCTCCAAATCTTTTGGATTCCGAAATTCAAAAACAATTCTAGATGGACCCATAAATTGGTCCGGTAGAATATATCAAGTAATCCATGCAAGTTCGCGCAGATTGGGAATCTTGGCGGCTATTTAAATTTAAGCTTCAATAGACATAACCTAATCACAATCAACAAATGATTCACTTAGGTTCAATCTATTAATTTTAGCTCATTCAACTAAAGTGCTAAAATTGAACTCTTAAATAAAGATAGAATATGTTAACGGAAAATTTGCTCGGAATGAGAAATCTCAATTAACACCCTCAAGACCACTACCACGGAGGTGGTGGCCAAGGTCAAATGTATTGTAAACAGTGCTTGCTCAAATGATAAGGAATACTAGTATTAATACCTAAAAGAAAAGAATGGAAATCTTCTTATTATTAGTGATATATCATATACAAATGTCTCTCTAACTCCCTCAATTTCTCTAGGGTGTAGTAGGGTTGTTGTCGTATGTCTGTCGAAAAGCAGTCTCTTTCTCTTTCTCTCTTTTTCCTATTTATACATAGTTTTGGTAGGTTAAACCAACTGATTCTCCCCTTGATTTTCTCAATCCCTTCCCTCGTTATCGGACAGGATCTCTCATTTAAATGTCATTGACTTTGCGTTAATAGCTGAGTTGAGAATATCTTGGTTGAGATCAATTTGTTTCCCCTTTGGACTCCATTACTTACTCTGCACGTGCATAATGTTTCTAGATATGATCCAGTGTATCTTCGTATCTTCACAGCGTGATCCCTCATAGAAGTCGTTGAATATGGTATGTACTGTTTCATATGGCTAGGTAGATCAGATAGAGAGGTAGATCAGTGTCTTGGCTCCGGTATGTAGGAGCTTAGTCTAGCCAGGAGCTCGGCTTGACCTCCATTGATCTCTTGGAGTTTGATGTAGCCCCATGCGGATACTCCTCTATGATAACGGGGTTTTGACGAGCTTCTGGAGAGGTTACGAGGTAGTCTCGACCTCGGGGGGGCTTCCCGGTTCCTGGTTTGGTGGTGCGAGCTAGACCTGATCGCGCCGGGTTCTATCCCGGGTGTTTAGGGAGCTCGCCTTTTATTTATGAGGGGTAGTACCGCAGCTTGACCTTGGGAAACGTGGTCCCCTAGTGGATAACCTCGGGCCTGGGGTCAGACTAGGAGGGTGGAAAATTTCCCTTTGGTCCCTAGCCAAATTTGGCTATTAACAGAAGTCCCCTCTGACTTGAACGCCGGTGATTGAGTTTAGGGTTGGAGTCAGATTTCCTATTTTATTTTGGGAATTTCTCCTTCTTTACCGTTATAAGAATCTTGGGGGAAATCTTCCCAAGTTAATCCGGCTGCATTACGGTAGTTCCCGCGATTCGAGGTGATCTTAATTGAAAATTTCGACAGCTCATGCTGCTGCTCTATTGCCTATTTATACTTGGTTACTCCAACGCCTTCCTCATACTTTTCAAATTTCAAATTTTCCTAAGAAAACCCTTCTCCCAAGCACATCTCTTTCCTCATTTTTTCATCCTCAACGACTTCATTCCATCATGTCGAAAGCTAGTCACGACTCCGTTGACTCCATTATCGACGGTGAGGAGGTTATCAGCCTTGCCCACAGAAAACGGGCACGAAGGAGTCTAGATATCTATGACTCTCCACCAAATCCGTAACGTCTGCGGTCGAACATGAACGTGTCCATTAGGACCGGGTTTTCTAATCATCCCGACCATCCTCTGGATTTAGTCGATAAAGATTCTGATAGAGAGGTTGGTGGCGACACCGCGGGGGAGCGTCAAGTCCTAGCTACTGGTCCCCCTTCTGAAAGGCTTCCTCCCTATGACTTCAGGGTTGTCCTTGACTACCGTTGATCCAAACTTGATTGATCGTCTGAGGTCCAAGTACGGCATTCTTGATGATGGTTCTATCTCGGTGCCTCCCAAAGGTTACGAATTCTTCGATCCCTCAGACGGTGTGCTTCCAATTAATGTGGAGGCTCTCTAGAATGGGGTCAGGCTACCCCTTCATCCCACCCTTCGACGCGCTCTCAACGCCATCCAGCTTGCTCCTCTCCAGTTGACGTTTGGCTTCTAGAGGTATTTGATCGATTTCCTTATGCTGTGGAGGGAACAATGACAGCTGAGCAATGTGACGAGAGAGCCCGGAGCAGAGGAGTTGGCCTACCTTTTTCAAATCGGGAGCCTCTCTGGCGCTCTCCGATGTCAGTTCTGTTGTAAAGCCAAGAACAAGCTCAATTTTATCATTCCTGGGGCTTTGAAGAAAGATCCCACCTAGAAGGAAGAGTGGATCTTGGCAAGGGGTGACTGGGGGAGCTCGATTTTTATTAGGGGGCATGAGTTCGAGGTCTCCACAGTTTTCAGAGACAAACCATCATGGGACCGGGATTCACTGCCACATGAGTCTGAAGCTGTTTTGAAGGCTATTCTGGCAAGGAACTATTTGAACCTAAAGTACCCAACCGCTGAAGCCTTCGATCCTCACAGGGTGAATCAATACCTACGGATCTCCGATGTTATTCCTTGTAAGTAACACTGAGTCATCTTGCTTTGTTTCGTTGACCAGCTCAATTCTGACGTTCCCCTTTTGTTTCATTTACTTATAGTTTTTGTTGTTAAGCCAGCTTCTCGTGAAGCTCAGCGGCTCCGGCAAGCTTGCACTCCTCCCCCATCCATCAGACTGACGCATGGGGCTTCTCCTGCCACTTCGGAGAAGGAAGGGCTGACTGTCTCGTCCGGGATTACGCCTGCTCCTACTCCATCGCCTTCCCAGGAGAGATCCAAGATGGCTACCTTTGCGTCCTGGGCATTCCAAAGCGATAAACATATAGGCTTCCATTTCCCGGGTAGCTGGCATTACTACTCATGCTTCTTCCGCTCTCTTTGCTACTACTGTTGCCCCGACTGCTCATCTAGCTGATGCCGCTGTGATTCCAACCCTCCGAGCTTCGGAGGACTTTGAAGCGGGTGTTGTGGGGATTCCTCTTAACAGCTCTCTCCCTCAGTCGAGCTCGATGGGGCAGGACGAGGTCTTGGAACAATTCATCGCATCCTGCCCGGGTGGTAGGCTCTTAGGGATGGCCTCGATGCTAGTTGATGTCTTGCTCACCAAGGGGTCTGCTATCTTAGCTGAGTTAATTGTTCTTTCTATGTATTATTTCTGAGATGGCCAACTTAATCAGTTTCTAATCTTGGCTCTGTATCTCATAGGCCATCAAGTTTAACGTGGTTATGGGCCACCAGGTAGCCCTTCTTCATGACCGGGCTGCTAAGGCTGAAGCCGAAGCTGAGAGAGCCATGGGATTACTCAAGCGGGCTCAGACATTAGTGCAAGAGATGACCTCCAACCAAGGGAAGATGGAGACCGAGCTGGCCGAGCTTCGTTGCGATTATGAGAGGACAAAGCTGTCCTTTAATCAAGAAATTCTCCAATCTACCCGGGGGGCCAAGCAAAGGGATTCTTGGAAAGCCGAGGCTAAGAAGTTGGACCTCGAGAATCAGGACTTGATTGCCCAGGTAGCCAAGCTTCAAGCTGATGCAGAGACCTCCTTTAGTGATGGATATTGCTATGCTTCCTTTCAGATTGTGGAGGCTCTCCCCCTTCCCTTTTATCTATCATCCATAGCCGATTGGGATAGGAGGAGATAATGATTAAGGTTGCTGAGTTGTCTCGCCCTAACAATGACTGAGCGGTTCCTTCTAACCAGGTAGGAGCTGGAAAGTAGCCTGTCCAGGCAAACCCTCCTCTTCCTCCTCCCGTCTTTACTACTTCAGGTCCCGGGAAATCTTCAAGTAAGGTTCTGTCCGCACAGTCCAAAAAAGATCAACCAAGAGTTGGGGAAGGAGCAAGGAGACCGTCTGAGGGACCCTCTAGAGTGGAAATAGAGGTTGACAGGAGCCAAACGGGGTTCATAGCTGCCCTTCTTGATGCGGCTATCCCTCCTGAGGTTATGGTAGTGATCAATAAATTCCTGGAGGAAGATCCTGCTGATCAGCAGGAGGAACCTCTGAAAGGAGAGATGGTTGGCGAGGGTCACCAAGACGGGCAACTACCTGAATGAGGAGTTGATGGCGAGGATCAGCATGATGGAGGAGTTGATGGCGAGGATCAGCATGATGGAGGGGGAGCAGCTGGGGGAAATCAAGACGGCTCCGAAGCTTGACGCTACCTATTCATGGTTGATCTTGATAGCCCGGGTGGGCATCCCGCTTGACTCATGATTAGTTTAGTTGGTCTCTTCTCTTTTTTTAGTAGCCCGGATTCGGGGGTTGGGCTTCCCGTTTGATGGATGTAGCCTTATTGGAGGATAGGCTCCTTTGTGATTAATGAGAAACTAATATTACTTCCTTTGTATTCATTTTAACTACTCTCGATAACGAACTTCCATCTTGATGGAGAACTCCTTACTATATTTCTAATCCTGATCGTGAAACGATCCTATCTTTTTGATGATAATTTGTTCATGCTTTAATCAGGCTTCGTAGGGAACTTTTACCAAGATGATCTTTGTCCTGCAAACGAAACAAATATTTATATTTAAATCCATTTTAGGAGAGGTAGCCCGATCGAGGCATCAGAGGGGCTGTCTAGCTATTTCCTGGTCTCGAGATCTGGATGGCAACTATGCTCTTACACTCAGACCCTTTTTGGGGGTGGTAGCCCGACCAAAGCACCAGGAGGGCTGTCTAGCTATTTCCTGGTCTCGAGATCTGGATGGCAACTATGCTCTTACACTCGGACCCTTCTTGAGGGTGGTAGCCCGACCAAGGCATCAGGAGGGCTGTCTATCTATTTCCTGGTCCCGAGATCTGGATGGCAGCTATGCTTTTACACTCAGACCCTTCTTAGGGGTGGTAGCCCGACCAAGGCATCAGTAGTAGTGAGAGGGCTTCCCCGGCTAGTCCCTGGTCTTGAGATCTTACTCGACAACTATGCTCTTACGTTTAGACCCTTCTTGGCGGGGGGTGGTGCCCGGCCAAGGCATCAGGAGGGCTGTCTAGCTATTTCCTGGTCTCAAGATCTGGATGGCAACTATGTTCTTAGACTCAGACCCTTCTTGAGGGTGGTAGCCTGACCAAGGCATCAGGAGGGTTGTCTAGCTATTTCCTAGTCCCGAGATCTGGATGGCAGCTATGCTCTACACTCAGACCTTCTTAGGGGCTGTAGCCCAACCAAGGCATCAGGAGTAGTGAGAGGGCTTCCCCGGCTAGTCCCTAGTCTTGAGATCCTGCTGGAAACTATGCTCTTACTTTTAGACCCTTCTTGGCGGGGGGTGGTGCCCGACCAAGGCATCAGGAGGGTTATCTAGCTATTTCCTGGTCTCGAGATCTGGATGGCAACTATGATCTTACACTCAAACCCTTCTTAAGAGTGGTAGCCCGACCAAGGCATCAGGAGGGCTGTCTAGCTATTTCCTGGCCCCGAGATCTGGATGGCAGCTATGCTCTTACACTCAGACCCTTCTTAGGGTGGTAGCCCAACCAAGGCATCAGGAGTAGCGAAGGGGCTTCCCCGGCTAGTCTCTGGTCTTGAGATTCCGCTGGAAACTATGCTCTTACGCTTTGACCCTTCTTGGCAGGGGGTGGTGCCCGGCCAAGGCATCAGGGGCAGCGAGGGGGTTTCCCTAGCTCGTCCCCGGTCTTGAGGTGACTATGTCGAGCTTTCCAGTCGAATATGTGGATACTAATGTTTAACATAATCGGAGATAAAGGAAAAATGTAGACTTTATTGCTGATCAAGATGTAGTACATCGTTATTAGGGATTTTATTGAAACCTAAATGGGGGTAATTTATTTGAAAGCTCCCTGCTCAGAGGTAGAATTTCCTCAAGTGATCTGCGTTCCAGGTGTGGTCAATGGGTCGTCCATCCTTGTCTTCGAGTTTGTAGGCTCTATTGCGAGCAACTACCTTTATCAAGTATGGCCCTTCCCAATTGGGGTCTAGGACTCCATCTGACCTTTTTCGAGTATTCGAGGTCACTTTCCTAAGCACCAGATCCCCTTCTTTGAAATTCTGAGCTCTGACCTTTCGGTTGAAATATCTAGCGACCCTGCTCTGGTAGATTGCCACTTTCTCAGCTACCCGGTCTTGTTTCTCTTCTAGGAGGTCTATGTTAGCTTGGAGTTTGCATTGCTTTCAGGTTCGAAGTGCTGCACCCTGAATAAGGTCAATTTATGCTCGATGGGGAGGACCGCTTCAACTTCGAAAGCCAGGGAGTAAGCTGTCTCCCCGGTAGCTGTCCTCTTTGTAGTACGGTATGCCTAGAGGACCTCTGACAGCTTTTCAGCCCATTTGCCTTTTTTCTGCTGTAGTTTCTTCTTCAGAAGCTTCTTGATAGTCTTGTTGGTGGACTCTACCAGCCCGTTGATCTGAGGATGGGCTACTGAAGCGAGCCTGAGGTTGATTCCCAAACCTTTGCAGAAGTCTTTGAATCGGGCGTTGTCGAACTGCTTACCTAGGTCGGCTACAATGATGAGAGAGGTCCCGAATCTACAGACCACGTTGGTTTTGATGAACTTGGTCATATTCTTTTCTGATATTCGAGAAAGAGGCCCTGCCTCGACCCATCTTGTGAAATAATTGATAGCCACGATAGCATATTTAACTTGTCCGGGAGCAGTGGGAAGCGGTCCAATTAGGTTGATCCCCCACATGGCAAAGGGGTAGGGTGAACTGAGAGATGACAGTCGCTCTGGTGGCAAGTGGTTCAAATTCGAAGTCCTTTGACATGGCTCGCAAGATCGTACAAAGCTTCTTGTGTCTTGGTGAATGGTTGGCCAGTAGTACCCCAGACGAAGCACTTGATACGCTAAAGCTTCTCCACTGATGTGGTTCCCGCAGTCCCCATAATGAACCTCTTTTAATGCCCATTTAGAGTCATCAGGATGTAAACACCGAAGTAAGGGGAGGGATCTACCCCTCCTGTAGAGGTACCCAACTACAAGGCAATATCGGACAGAGAGCCTTTTAATTCTTCGGGCTTGATCAGGCTCCTTGGGAAGCTTTCCCTCTTGGAGGTAAGCAACGATCAAGTCCATCCAGCAAGGCTGACTATCCAGGGAACAGATTTCCTTACTTGCGGCTATGCTTGGTTGGGAGATCACTTGGACGGGAACTCCCCATGGAAAGGATTGGCCTCTATTTGCGGCTATTTTGGCTAGAACATCCACGCCGTGGTTTTGGTGTCGAGGCACCTGATCGATCTTGAATCCTTTAAATTTATTTTTAAGCGACTGAGCTAGCTTTAGGTAAGCGGCCATTTATCTCCTTTTGCCTGGTATACCCAGACACCTGATTGACTACAAGTAATGAGTCATTCTTGATTTGCAGGTAGTCGGCCTCCAGTTCGATGGCTGCCTTCATCCCGGCTAGAAGGGCTTCGTATTCCGCTTCATTATTTATGGCTTTAAACTCGAATCTGAAGTAGTGACAGAATTTAGTCCCCTCCAGGTCTATTAAAACTACACCAGCGCCTCCCCCAGCTTGGCCTGATGCTCCATCTGTATAGAGGGTCCAGGACTTGCAGCCTTCCGACCAATTATCGATCTCAGAAGTCTTCTCAAGGATCTCATTCGGTGCTGTGGGATTCACTTGGCCTGGGAGCGCTGAAAACTCTGCAACGAAGTCTGCTAAAGCCTGCGCTTTAATCATGGTCATGGGCTTATATTTTAAGTCGAACAGGACTAGCCTTCCGGACACATCCGGTCTTTGTAAGAATTGATGGAGAGGTTGGTCCGTCACCACTACTATTGAATGAGCTTGAAAATAGGGACGGAGCTTTCTCGCCGAGGTCACCAGAGCATAAGCGAGCTTTTCTAGGAGAATATAATTTTTGTCTGACTTGGTTAAAGCATGACTCACATAGAATATGGGCCTTTGAATCCCGTCACCACACTCCTTGGCCAAAGCTCCGCCTACTGCAGTTTCTGAGACGGCCAGATAGATTTGCAGCTCCTCTCCGGGATCCTGCTTGACTAACAACGGTGGGCTTGTTAGGTATTTCTTCAAGGCTTGAAAAGCTTGCTCGCTCTCTGTGCTCTATTTCATGTTTCTCCCTTGCTTGATGGCTTTGAAGAACGAGAGGCACTTATCGGTGGATCGAGAGATGAACCTGTTGAGCGCTGCTACACGCCCGGTCAAAATTTGCACCTGTTTGAGTGATGTGGGGGATTCCAAGTGCAAGATAGATTTGATTTTTTCTGGGTTGGCCTCTATGCCTCTCTCATGAACCATGAAACCTAGAAAATTCCCTACTGTTACCCCGAAAGCACACTTAGAGGGGTTCAACCGCATCTAGTTTTTTCTTAGGATAAGAAAGGTCTTGAGAAGGTCTTCCCGGTGTCCTTCTGCAATGGTGATTTTGTGATCATGCCGTCGATGTATACCTCCATCATTCTTCCTATCTCGGGCTTGAACAACTTATTAACCAGCCGCTGGTATGTAGCCCCCGCATTCTTTAAGCCAAACGACATTACCTTGTAGCAGTACAACCCCTGCCCAGTAATGAAGCTGGTCTTATCTTGGTCGGCTGGGTGCATCTTAATCTGGTTATACCCTGAGAACGCGTCCATGAAACTAAGAAGTTTATTTCTGAACGTGGAGTCAACCAGCTGATCGATCTTTGGTAAAGAAAGCTATCTTTTTGACATGTCCGGTTGAGGTCGGTGTAATCGACACATATACGCCATTTCCTATTCGCCTTCGTAACCATGACCACGTTGGCGATCCACTCGGGGTAGCGCACTTCTTTGATAAACCCTGCCCTGATCAATTTGTTTACTTCTTCCTGCACCGCGGTCTTCCTTTCAGGGTTAAAGTGACACCTCTTCTGTTTGACGGGCTTGACTGTTAGATCTACCGCTAATCGATACGCAGCCAAGGATCCTGGGATCCCGGGCATCTCATCGTGGCTCCAAATGAAGATGTCGCTGAATTCACTGAGAAGCCGAATCAAGCCTTCTTTCACTTCTAGTTCGAGGGTAGCCCCGACCTTGATGACTTTGGAGGGATCGTCATTTCTGATGGGTACCTCATCTAGTCTATCTACAAGTTACCCGCTGGCATATTCCTTGCTCTGTTCTTCCTCATAAGGCATAATGGGTTAGCTCTCTGGATGCTCTGTGGGCTCCATATCGTCCTGGACTGTCTGGGATGCCTCCATGTCCCGGATCTTTGCAACCTGTATGAACTGTTTTGCTAAAGCCGTAGGATTGGAGGACACGGCATAGCACTTCCTAGCTGCATGCTGGTCTCCGCGTACCTCTCCCATATGTAGGGAAAAATCGATATAAAACGCAGCGGAAGAAACGAAAAATAGATTTTGTATGGTTTTAAAATTTTTCTCAAAGTTGAACCTTAACCTTTTAATTAATTAAACTCAAATATATACGGTTAGAGTTAAATACCTCTTGACGCGTGATCCGATTGACTTACGTCGATTGGTAATCCGCAAAATCTTTTCCGATGTCGTGAACAGTACCCGCGTGAACAGTGATCGTGAACAGTACCCCCACCGTGAATAGTGATCGTGAACAGTACCGCGAGATCTTCCAATCCGAACACGTAAGTGAATCACCTAGGAGCGTGGTCTCCCTTTTTCTTTGAATTGCAAACCTGAGAATGGATGAACAAAGTTTTCTTTTTCTTTTGTTAGTCATAAAACAATCAAAAGAAGACAAAAATTATTCCGGTCACTTTTGAGTTCTCAATCTAATGATCGAAACTCGCGTGAACCTAATTCGATGTTGTACACACAAGCTTATTGATGAACAAGCAATCAGTGTACTATCAAAGAATAATCTCTTCTCTCTTTTATGTTTAGTAGAATAAAAATTATCCTTTTCTATGAATTGAGAAGAAGAAGAAAAATTGAATCATTCAATCAACTATGGTGGCCGAATTCTATATGTGGTATTATATAGGTGGCCTAAATTTTGCTTCCTCTTCTATTTAGGATTGCCGAAATCTTCCTCTAAATAGACTAGGGTTGCCGCAAATCACATACCAAAAAGAGTTTGTGTTGCACCCTAATTTCCATCAATCTTTAGACTTCAAAACCTAATCCAACTCATAGATATTTTTATTCTTTTATTGACTAAATAAAAAGACTTCTTATTTGATTAAATAAATAAAATTAATTATTTATTTTCTTATCAAACAAGTCTTTTACTTTTAATATACTACTACCAATAGTATAACTTTAGGAAATATATTTCCTGATCAGAAAAAGATTTGTTTCCTAATTAAACAATTAATTAATAAATTAACTAATTCTTATTTAATTAAAACAATGAAACGAAATAATATATTAGGTTAATATATACACCTTGCCGCCCCACTTATATAAATGGGCCATATATTATTTTCTTATTTCATTTAATCCATTGGACTTTAAATAAAAGTCCACATGTGAACCAGACTCATTCTTACTAAAAGAAACAAGCTCACATGTCTCCTTTTAATATATTAATATAATAGTGCAGCCCATTAATTAAATAATAGACATATTATATTCTTGATATATTAAAAACAATTCTAGATGGACCCTTAAATCGGCCCGATAGAATATATCAAGTGATCCATGCAAATACGTGTGGATTGGGGATCTTGGCGGGCTATCTAAATTTAAGCTTCAATAGACACAACCTAATCACAATCAACAAATGATTCACTTAGGTCCAATCTATTAATTTTAACTCATTCCACTAAAGAGCTAAAATTGAACTCTTAAATAAAGATAGAATAAGGAGATGTTTCTCATTCATACCCTAGACAATCTTATAGGAGATGGTGTATCCTCGTGAATAATATCAGTAATCGCCAAGAGCTCATAGACCGCCTATAGCTCTCCAAGTTACCATATTTCCTCATATGACCACATTTCGAACTTGGATACTTTGACTTGTCCAGAAGCCATGTTTTCAATAATCATTATTGAAAACTCAACGTTGTGATTTAATATCCAATACCTCAAAACATCCATATGATGATATTATACTCTCATTTAATAAATGGAGCCACGATGTCCATATCTATAAATGAAGTCCTCTATCGATTAACAAATGTATACCACCAAACTATCGAGGATAGACTATGCTATATAATCGTACTCATTGATAGCTCTAATGATAACACTTGCAACCATAAGTCCATCATTTATCTCAGGATTAAGATAGACTCTCTGATTGTCCTCTTTAATGAAAAGACTTATATCTAGTGACGGTTCTAGATAAAGTATTTCATTGTGATTCAGTTCAATGCACCTAGTGCACTAGATTCTTTTACTCGAAAACCTTTCGATGATTTTAGACTCATCATATTCATTTGATCCCACTCAAATGCTAGTAAAAGAATTCTACAACTTTAACAAGATAGAAGTGCCCAACCTTTAACTTAAGTTGTGAACGTTATTCAAGACTAACTAAAGAATTGTGTCTACCTCATACATATCCGGATGTATGAACAATTCTTCATATCTCATAGTCTTTTGACCTTATGATTATTTACCTTGACAATTATAATAATAAATGCTATAAGTAATTGTAAGAATCAGAATTCTCTTTATTAATATGAGAAGATTGTCAATTACAATATTACACTCTTGCCATTGAGCATAATCCTAACACCATCTTAGTTCCTACTGGGAACTTCAGGACATTGTGGTACATAGACAAGACTCCCTTCAAGAAGAGCAAGAATGGTCTTCCCAAGATGGCGTTGTAGGCTAATAGGGCGTCAACCACAACAAAGTCCGTCATAACATTCTGTTGGAGAGGTGAGGTTTCGACGATCACTGGGAGGATCTTCGATCCCACCGGTATGATCGAATCCCCAGTAAATCCATAAAGCGGAGTTGTATAGCTGTTATAACACCATTGCTTTAGGTTCAGTTTTTCCAAGGTATCTTTGAAGAGGATATCTACACTGCTGCACGTATCTACGAGCACGCGATGGACCATGCAGTTTGCAATTTGTATCATGATCACCATGGGATCATCATGAGGTTGCACGGTGTTGAAGACATTTGCTTCAGTGAAAACGATCTGTGCTGACTGGGAGGGCTCCGTAGAGCTTTGGCTGACCTTGAAGATACCCCGACCTTCTTCTACATGGGGAATCCTCCTTGCGTGGTTTTTCCTGGAATTATTTGAGATACCGGACAATGTGGAACCTATGCTGATGGTGTGTATCACCTGTATCTGTTGCATTAAATCAGTTTGTTCCCCATTTCTCTTCTCCATATGTTCGCGAATCTCGGCTTGTACCTCTCTTCTAGTCTAAATATTGTCTCTGACCTACTGCAAGAACTCAATCAAACATCCTCCCCTTATCAGGGCTTCGATCTGGTTGCGCAAATTATAACACTGTGACGTGTTGTGGCCCACATCCTCATGGAAGTCGCAGTACTTGTACCGGTTCCTCCTGTCGACTTGGGCTTTCATGGGTGCGGGCTTTTGGAGTAGCCCCTTGTCCCGTATAGCAAGGTAGACTATTTCCAGAGAGGCGTTTAGGGGAGTGTAATAATCATACCCTTTCTCATCTCGTATTATGGGGGCTACGGTCCTAGGAGGAGGTAAAGCTCGCGGAGGGGCTCATCTTGCTGGATATCTTTCTTGCCTGAGCTGAGCAGTGGGGATACGGTACGTCGATCTATTAGGAGGTTTGTTCTGATTTTTCTGAGCTGGCTCAGATTTATGAGCTTCTTTTCTCTGGCGCTTTGCCGTTCTCATATCGTCGTGTTCCAACTTAACTTTGAGCTGTTCGTCAATCTCGACCTGCTCAAGAGCCCAGTCATAGGCCTCCTGGTAAGTCTCTGGAGGTCTCTTGGCAAAGGAACGGAAAAGCTTTCCTACCCACAGGTTCCGCCTGAAATTGGTGAAAGTCTCTTTTTCGGCGAAGACTCCCATTTGTATGATTTCTTTGTGAAAACGCTCCACGTATGATCGAAGTGTTTCACCTCGCTCCTAAATCACATATTGGAGGTGTATGGGATCTTTTGGACGAGGTTTGACTTCTTGGAACTGCGAGCAGAAATCTGTCAATAACTTTGTGAACCAATCCACGCTACCAGCAGCCAGTTTTCTGAACTAAGTCTTCGCGTAGTCGGTTAGGGTCGTTGGGAACATCCTGCACATAGATGCTCGGGTGGTATTCTGGACCTTCATCTGTTGGACGAAACTCTACAGGTGACTTAAAGGGTCTTCCGTTCCGGAGAACTTACCTGTTGTCATTTTAAATTTTGGCTGGAGCTCCGCTCCCAAGATCCTCCTGGTGAAGGGGGCGTTCATCGCGTTTAATGGATCCTTCTTATCCTCCTTGTTCTTTCCCTTTCTTATCTGCTGGACCTCTTTCTATAGCTTTGCCAGTTGATCCCTCAGTCGCTTGTTCCCGAGTTTCTTTGAACTGACCTCGGATTCTTCACTGTCGGATCCCTCGGATGAACTGGCGACCTCTATCTGATCCTCTTAATGGGCAGGATCCACTTAGGAGGTTTGTCGACTTTCTTTCTCTTGGGCTTGGGTTTCCCTTTTTGATGCGGTCGGGCGAGGTGCCTCTCGTTGCTCCCGGGTTAGAGCATCTGCTGCAGGCTTAACTCGTCTGGGCTGATATTGTGATGATCTTCTCGGAATTGGGGGCATGGGTCCTAGCCTATCCCGGATCGAAGGTTGGGGCATATTCTTGTCGTGAGCTGGCTCTAGAAGAGGAGGTCCCAGGAGGTCGAAAGTAGACTGCCTGGTCCCGGGCGTGCTCGGTTCTCCATAAACATTCGGGTTTGTTGGTTGGACTGTGATGCCTTCAGCGAGCAAGTGGATGCGGACGATTTCCATGAAGGCTGCTGCTTGTTGGTCGTGCACGGCTTGGCTTATCGTAAGGTGGCCAGAAGCCAGCACATTAGTCGTCTGGACCGGAGCTTGACTGCGATGTCCAGACTTCTTCCCCCTCATTGGGGCCTTTCGCGTTGGCATCGCCGAAGGTTGTTCCAAAGCTACGTGCTATCCTTGGGAGGAGCGGAGCCTCATGGTTCCTGTAAAACAATGAAAATGCAAATGGTTGATATGATCAACTGGGTGTGGGTGTTCCCACAGACGGCGCAAGAAAGTGCTAATGGAAAATTTGCTCATAATGAGAAATCTCAATTAACACCCTCAAGACCACTACCACGGAGGTGGTGGCCAAGGTCGAATGTTTTCTAAACAGTGCTTGCTCAAATGATAAGGAATACTAGTATTAATACCAAAAAGAAAAGAATGGAAATCTTCTTATTATTAGTGATATATCATATACAAATATCTCTCTAACGCCATCATTTTCTCTAGGGTGTAGTAGGGTTCTTGTCGTTTGTCTGTCGAAAAGTAGTCTCTTTCTCTTTCTCTCTTTTTCTTATTTATACATAGTTTTGGTAGGTTAAACCAACTGATCCTCCCCTTGATTTTCTCAATCCCTTCCCTTCTTATCGGACGGGATCTCTCATTTAAATGTCATTGACTTTGCGTTAATAGCTGAGTTGAGAATATCTTGGTTGAGATCAGTTTGTTTCCTCTTTGGACTCCATTACTTACTCTACACGTGCGTAATGTTTCCAGATATGACCCAGTGTATCTTCGTATCTTCACAGTGTGATCCCTCATAGAAGTCATTGAATATGGTATGTACTGTCCTGTATGGCTAGGTAGATCAGATAACGAGGTAGATCAGTGTCTTAGCTCCGGTATTCAGGAGCATAGTCTAGCTAGAAGCTCAGCCTGACCTCCCTTGATCTCTTGGAGCTTGATGCAGCCCCCCGCGGATACTCCTCTATGACAACGGGGTTTTGGCGAGCTTCTGGAGAGGTTGCGAGGTAGTCTCGACCTCGGGGAGCTTCCCGGTTCCTTGTTTAGTGGTACGGGCTCGACCTAATCGCACCGGGTTCTATCCCGGGTGTTTTGAGAGCTCGCTTTTTATTTCTAAGGGGTGGTACCGCAGCTCGACCTTGGGAAACGTGGTCCCCTAGTGGATAACCTCGGGCCTGGGGTCAGACTAGGAGGGTGGAAAATTTCCCTTTGGTCCCTAGCCAAATTTGGCTATTAACAGAATAAGTTAATATTTCTCATTCGTACCCTAGGTAACCCTTATTGGAGAAAGTGTATCCTTGTGAAAAATACCAGTAATCGCCAAGCGCTCATAGACCGCCAATAGCTCTCCTAATTACCATATTTACTCATATGACCACATTTTGAACTTGGATATTTTCACTTGTCCAGAAGCCATGTTTCAATAAACACTATTGAAAACTTAACGTTAAGATTTAATATCCAATACCTCAAAATATCCATATGATGATATTCTACTTATATTTAATAAATGGAGTCACGATGTCCATATCTATATATGAAGTCCTCTATCGATTAACAAATGAATACCACCAAACTATCGAAGATAGACTATGCTATATAATCGTACTCATTGATAGCACAAATGATAACACTTGTAACCATAAGTCCATCATTTATCTCAGGATTGAGATAGACTCTCCTGATTGTCCTCAATTGAAAACTTTTATCCATTGAGGGTTCTGGATAAAGTATTTCACTGTGATCCTATTCAATGCACCTAGTGCACTAAATTCTTTTGCCCAAAGACACTACACTTTGATGATTTTAGACTCATCATAACACATTTTATCCCACTCAAATGATAGCAAACGAATCTACAACTTTAACAAGGTAAATGCGCCCAACCTTTTATCTTAAGTTGTGAATATTATTCAAGACTAACTAAAGAATTATTTCTACCTCATACATATTCAGATGTACGAATAATTCTTCATTTCTCATAGTCTTTTAACAATTATAATAATTAAACTATATATGCTATAAGATTTGTTAAACTAGAAATCACTTTATAATACGAAAAGATTGTCAAATATATTATTACACTCTTGCTATTGAGCATAATCCTAACACCCGGTCCTCAAAGGACCCGGCCTTGGTCAATCTCAACAACAGTACCATCGGGACTCGATAATGACCCGCCCTAGGTTAGTATCCGACCTCTAGAAGTATCGGGCCCGCCACTGTCAGACCCGGTCCAATACTTGGGAATCCGCTATCAGTGAGTGGGATTGCGCAGTCCAAACCTACCCACTAAGCGACGGACGACTCCTGCAACTGCGACCCAAACCTTTTAAGTACCTCAGGAATCTTCTATAACGATTCAAACACCTTCACCAATCATTGGACCACGGTTAGGGCTAATATTAGCCTTAGAACAAGGTGATATGGGAGAAAAGAGAACCATTGCAACCTGCAATGGGTGGTTGAGCAATTAATGCTAGGACAACAGGTATGGAGAGGGAAAGATAAGTATTCAATGGGTGAGATCCCCTTGTAGCCGTGCCTCACCGACGGTCAGATCTCACCCAACCTAAGTCGTAACAGATGTCAACTATCCTATTCATGAATAAGGTAGCTATGTTTTTCTTGCAAAATGGATGCAGAAGGGCTCTAAGCTGAGGAAGGAAAGCCTGGTGAAGAGTGCCTGACAAGCGCATACGCTGTCCCTCTACTGGGCGAAAGGGTGAAAGCAACAGGTCTCTCAAGCTATGAGCATCTCCAACCAATACAAGCGACATGAATCGCCACCAAAGTGCCACGTCGACCCTGTCAAAATGCTTGGAACATTGTAGGTCATAAGTGGAGCAATCACAGCCCTTCGAGGCATCTGTCACCCACTGGGCCGACTCAAGGCTGTCATTCGACCTAGGAACTAGAGCCTTCACCTACCAGACCAGGGGTAGATCAGTAGGAAAGCCTAGGTGGCACCATCATAGCCTTCCTAACCATGCTACTTGGGCACCTAACTCAAAAGGGACGGTGAGGATCGAGCCTGACTTTTCCCATTTAAAGGGATACTTGCCACCACAAGGTCACCCTATAAATACCCCAACTCAAGAAGAGAATAGGGTTGGAACTTTTTTCTTGGCAAAACTAGAGAGAAAAAGAGAAAATCCTACTTGGCTACTACCCTTCTACGAGTATCTCCATATTGGTCATCCTACTTGGCTACTACCCTCCTACGAATGTCTCCATATGGACCATCATTTAGAAATTATGTATGCTTGAGGGCATTGCGCGATGTACCATTTCTTGATTAACTAATAAAAAGTACCTTATTCCAGATTGTGCACCCCTAATCACCATTCCACAATCACTTTCAGGACCAGTCCTGTATCCCAGGGTCGGTCCCTGGTATCTTGACCAGGAGAACCCCAAATCCAACCTCGGTTGAGCAGAGCCGATCCCCTACCAGGTCAGTACCAACCACAGGGCACCCGTACTCCGCGTTCAACCGGTATCTCGGAAGTCCCCACCGGATTTTTAGGATAACAAAAGCTATTTTCAAAAATCACTCAAAAAAGTCCATAAATAGAATCCAACTCATTCTAAACACATTTCATATTCAAATCAAGAGATTCTAAAAATTGATCACAAGAACAATGTAGATAATATGATTTACTTACAAAATGATGAACACTTGATGACGATCAACGTATATTAGAAACTATGGACTCCAAATAGCTTTGAAAATACTTGGGACTTGTTCGTCTTTGAAAGGCAATGAATTTTGGCTTTTGAATCACCAAAATCGGATTTAAAATGAGTGAGATATCATAAAAACAAAATTCCAAAAACTTATGAAATTTTCTGCACATTTTTGAATATATAAGAGAGAGAAATGATGTGGAAAGAGAGGGATTTCGGGGACCCATTGGCACCACGCCACCTCAGCTCCCCGTGGAGGCATGTAGCCTCCATAGGGGCAGAGGGGTGTCTTTTTCGTGGAGGCCAAGCGCCTCCACGGGAGAGGGGTTGTTTTGGCTATTTGCCACCCCTCTTCTCCTTTTTTCCCCTTTTGCGCTCCTCTCGCGTTCTTTGACCGATCTTCGGCCTCCGAACTTGGAATTTGAATATGTTTTCGGATTATGAACCTTAACTCCCTCATGGACAAGGATGTCTACAAAAGTTTTATCAAAAACTTGAAATTCGACTAGATACACAAGGACGAAAACCATGCATGATAAACACTAGGAAACTTTCGTAAAATCCAAATGGGAACTCGAAAACTTATGAATGAGTAACCGAAATGTCCGAAACTCAATAAGTAACAATATGAGAACATATTCAAGTCCGATATCAATAAAATATAAACCAATAAACACAAGAATATACAAGTATGCCGTTACCTAGAGATAGTCCTAAAACATGCAATTTTACAAAAGTTGTCAATTTAATCTAATGCATGTGCATACAATAATATGTGTGTGCATGTGTTATACCATTTGATCACAA
Organism: Dipteronia sinensis; assembly: GCA_033220585.1. Lineage (NCBI taxonomy): Eukaryota > Viridiplantae > Streptophyta > Magnoliopsida > Sapindales > Sapindaceae > Dipteronia > Dipteronia sinensis. The sequence goes on along the minus strand of CM065643.1, from coordinate 17,436,497 downwards.
CGATGCATGGACACAAATGTATGTAATGTGTGTGTGTGTGTGTGTGTGTGTGTGTGTGTGTGCGCGCGCGCGCGCCTTACGTCTTGCAAGAGGAGAAAAAATCTCGATACCTTAGCATCCAAGTGAGCATCTTTCCTCTTGAAGACAAACTTTGCATGAGAAGTTGTTTTCCTTCTTTGAAGCTTATATCAAACACGAACCACCTAAGCAACTAGCAAATACAAACAAACAGAGTTTTGTTATAGAATCAATGCAACGCAAATCTAAAACCTAACAAGTTCCACCACCAGAGTTTATACTAAATGTAATATCACATTTGTTAATTAAACAACAAAATGCGGGGAGACCCATTCTAACAAGTGAGGGAAGAGCCGTGATTGTAGAGTCTATTTTTTTTCTTTTTCTTTTTGAAGTATTTCAACATTATATAAATTCAGAATTTTTTGGGGAAGAGGACGACTCGAACCCGTAACCTCGTGGTGAAAGTGGATGGGTGACCACTGAACCAACCTCATATCGGTCCACGATTGTATAGTCTAACCACATAAAGATAATTTATTCTATTATAATTTTTTTTATGAGGATAATGCGTGAATTTTTAACATTTAGTAAATTTTAGGCTATGTTTGAGATTGCTTCTGCTTGAAAAATAATTGATTATTTCTCAAGTTTTGAGAAAATACGTGTTTGGTAAACTTTCCAAAAACAACTTATTTTACAATTTGCTCCTCAAATAATCAACTTTTGAGAAGTTGGTAAGGGGTGCTTTTGAAAGCAGAAGCTAGCTTTTATCTTGAAATTGTCTATAACAACCATACTATTTTAAAAGAATGACAATAATGCCATTCTATTTATTAATGATTTTTAAAAACCGAAAATTAATTTTAAAAACCAAAAAATAAAAAAATATAAATATAAATCGAACAGTGGTGGTGGCCACCACCGGAGTTCGAGTTCGGAGGAGATCTGGCGACGGACCGAGGACTGATCGGACGGCTTCGAAGACGCCTACGCCGACAACCCGTTTGAAATCGGGTCGGGTTGAGAGTAAATCGACGATCGATTTGAGCGAACACGCTCGATCCCCTGATTCGAGAGCATAACCGCCATCGCCGGAGCATAACCAATCTCTACGGCGAAGTGAAGCCGGCGAAGGTGGAAAACTTGGCTGAGCGAGAGACAATCGACGATGAAGCAGCGGTTCCAGTTGCTGAGTTTTGAAGCTTGAACGAGTCGACTCCGTTCACCAAAGAGACATAGTTGACTCAATCGAACTCGTTTTGTCATTTTGTTAAAATTGACCAAGTTGACCTGGCTTGAGCATATGTCTATTTTTATTATTTCACCAAACATATTTTTCTATCCATTCAAAAACAAAACAATTTTAAAATTTAATTTATCAAACATTTGTTAACCTTTTTGCTAAGCCAATTATGTTTTAAGTTACTTTTTAACCACATGAATCCTAAACATAGCTTTAAGCGACGGGAAAAAAAAAAAAGGTTGTTGATGAGATAGGCAACCTAACTCGCACTGACTCACCAACCCCCACATTTGCAGTTGAAATCATTCAATTGACCTTCACTAACCCATCTCTCCCCTCCAGCATAAGTGACTTTCACTTGTATTTTTATTTTTGCGGACAACCAAATGGGTGGAGATGGCAAGTTGTACACTTTGGCTGAGGTCGCCGAGCACAACCACAGCAAGGACTGTTGGCTTGTCATTCATGGCAAGGTATGCTTTACTTTTTCTACTTTAATAACTTCATGCTTCTCCAATTTCTTTCATCATTATTTTTTTTTATAAGGGAATTACTTGTTTGTCACTGTTTCTGTATATTTCATCATCATAATAGTTGGAAATTTGAATCTGATGTACAGATCTCTGTAAGAAACCTTGTTCCTGTTTATCTGATTTCCTTGTAGAGTACTGGGACAATTCAACTGATTTGATCTACATCAAACATCAGTTTCTTCCTCCCTTCATTGTGTATTTTTTAAATTGTTGTATGATTCATGATTTGCATTTTCAATGACTTGAGCAAGGTATCAGTTGGATCTGTCTTTAAACATACAATTGATTGGTCTGACCTTAAAGATTGACATATGTAGATTACAATCTTCAGATATATTTTTATAAGGCAATATCCATCGAACTGTGTTGATGTGCAATTTTGAACTTTTATAAACTGGCCCATCTGTTTATAAAGCTGATATTACATTCAATACATCTCTAATTGTTATTAAAGGCACATTTGAGGAGTTTAAGGTTCAAATGGGTCCACTTTCAATATGTTTGTAGCAGAGAACTAAATTGTTAGAATTTGATAAAATAATTTAGTATTATTTTGGATTTAAGTGATCTTTGTATTTTTGCATTTTTTCACTTCTGTCCGAATATTATTTTTTTTTGGTTCATACATACGTTTTCGATTGTTCATATACTGCTGTGAAGGAATGACTACTACATACAATCTATCTACGAGTTATTATTTTTCCTATTAATCGTGAGGACATAAGGGTTTACAATAACCTTTTGGTGACTTTGATTGGGATTGGAAAATATTTTGTGGGTATGTTGCTTTGAGTGATCCCCATATGTTTGAAGATGTGTATGTGTTCCCTGTGCTCTTTTGGTTACTTTGGGATTATCATACATATCGTAATTGCTATGTACAAGTCACTTGTTTTTAAAATGATGCTGAAACTATGTTTTTTTTTTGCTTGCCGGGAAACTTTGTGAAAGGCCAAATTCCTTGGAGCATTTATTTTTGGACATATGACTTCGTTGAGTACATGTTCCATTGCTTTTGAATGTTTGTTTAGCAGAGTAATTGTTCTATTATGTTTTTTTAATCATTAATAAACCAATTGGCATTCAACATCAGTTTAATACACTGAACAGGACATAGACAATAGTAAATAATAGGTAACCCAGTTTGGTTCATAGCATAGAAGAAGTGGCAATTCTGGCCTATGTTGGTTGGCAATAGTGGTGATGCTTGATTTAGCTAGCTTGGGCTTTGGATGGTGGGGTAATTGTGGGTGGCTAATGGGTTTCCATGTGATTTATATGATTGGTAGCTTTTGGAAGAATTATCATTCTATTATGCAGTTACTTTTTTGCTTGCCTCTTTGTTTGTTTGTGTTTGTGTTATTATGTTTTGTGCATGTATGTGTCTCTGCATGAACGTTCAAATTGTTGCCTCTGTGTACTTGGTGGATCATCACTTTTTAGACTGAACCGCGTCAATTTGTGATCGAGAGTTCTGTGTGATTAATGTTGTTTCACAAGGTTCTCTCTCTCTCTCTCTCATTAGTGTAATATTTGCTTACAAATAAATAAGAACATTTGTAACTGCATTAGTGTATACGTGTTGGCCTAAAGGGAAGTAATTTTTTTTGACTAAAACCACTAAACTGTTTTCTGTATTTAAGTTGTATACTCGGTGTGTGATAAGGAAACCTCTGGCCGGGATCTCTACCCATGTTTTTTGTGCATGACGGTCTTAAAAAATGTCGACCTTAACAGACATGAGAATCTTTCTACCATTATGTGGATGTAGATCAACTGAAAATCTGTATACCTCAAGGGATAACTAACTAATTTTTATCCAACCTAAGATTGTCGTTCACAACATACTTGAATTCCATGTACTAATGTTTTGGAACAGGTATACGATGTGACAAAATTCTTGGAGGACCATCCCGGTGGTGATGACGTTTTATTGTCGGCAACCGGTAAGTTAGAACCTACTATGATTTGATTTGGACAAATACTGTCATTTGTGCACAATCTTAGTGAAGCATTTATAGAGAGACTCATTGATGCCCCTTTTTGTATATATGTTGGCAGGAAAGGATGCAACTGATGACTTTGAAGATGTCGGCCACAGTAGCAGTGCAAAAGCAATGATGGAGGAGTTCTATGTAGGCAACATTGATTCATCAACCATTCCCACCAAGGTCAAGTATACTGCTCCAAAGCAGCCTCACTACAACCAAGACAAGACATCTGAATTCATTATAAAGCTACTCCAGTTCCTAGTTCCTCTGCTAATCTTGGGATTGGCTGTTGGCATCCGCTTCTATACCAAATCTGCTTCAGCATAAATTGCAATTCCAAATTGGAGAGACATTTATAACAATTTTATAGCAGTTACCAATGTCCCCTTTAAAACTACAAGTTGTTTGAACCTGAGGATATTTGGATATCTGCTTGGATTTTATTTCCTAGTACCTTTTGTCCTTTTAAGTTTGTCTACTTTTCTCCTTCATTTGAAATTGGTAACTATCGTTTTTTTTTTAATTTGCTGTTATTGAATTTTTACAATAAATTCTGACACCAAATGGTCAGAGTCAGGTTAGGGATTTGCCGTATCCTGCTGAGATGACTGTGTCCATAAGCAGGAGACCATGTAGTCTGCACTGCTTTGAATTGAAGGCAAATTTTCATTTTGGAAGATTTCAACATTTTTATATACAGAAGTGTCAAAGTGGGGCAGGCTTTTGTGTGCCCATTTCGAAATAGTAAGACTTGTTTTGCTGTATTTCATTTGCAGGGTTGCCGCCACAGTAGTTGTCAAAAAATTCTGCAAGTGAATGGAGTGGTGAGACTTAAGATTGGCTTTTTAGAGGGCAAGTAAAGTTTTATCTCCAATGGAAAGTCTAAAGTTATAGAATATTTAGATCAGAATATGGTTGACATGGTCTTCAAGTCACTATAGCTTGGTTAGTTTTAGGACATCAATTACAGCTAATAGAGTACAAATGTTGATGATTTTCGAACGGGAGGCTTTTGTTTTCATCATCTGAGCTATTCAATCCACGGGTGGCTGATTGGAATGGTTGTTGTCCTATCAATTTGTCATAAAAAACCAAGCTAAAAATCCTGTTCATACTCGTACAAAAATTTCATATGCTCATCAAGTTTTACTTCAATTTCAAGTGAAATCAGAATTTTCTACAACAGTCATATATACAAAGCACTTCCATTCATTAATTATATACAAAAAGATCCCCTCTTTTGTCAAAAATCAAAACAACCAAAGAGTTATGTGACTAAACTAACAGAATTCCAAAAAATAAAACTTTGAAGTTAACGGGATAACTTTAGAAATATGAATAGCTAGTAGTTGAAAACAATACTAGCGCCAAAGCTAACAAGAATACATTGAAAACAAAGAGTAAAGCCGAAGGAAACAACGAGAAAAATACAGCACATGAATCTATTTTGCCTAGGATCTCCCTCCAAATTTTTGTGAGATTACAAGAAGAGGGAGTATATGAAGCAGGAGGGTGGTTGTCCATATTCCCCCTTTCTGATTGCTAAGCAATGAGAGCTGTAACAAGGGAAGATGATGTGCTGAAATTAGTTCATCCAGGAAAGTATGTGGAGATTCACAAACAACCCATTACTGCTGCTAGAGTTATGGAGAAGAACCCGAGGCACTGCATTACTCGCCCTGACGTGTTTGAGTACCCGTGGATCGTGGTTAAATCTGAGTCTACACTCATTCTAGGAAGAGTTTATTTCATTGTTCCTAATCGCACAATCTATCAATTGTTGAAAACAACCAAGTCATCATATGCTGGGATGACCCCCAAACACCAACAACACACCACCATGTCTCAAGACTATCATAAGAGATTCCGGGTTGAGTCCTTTTCGCCTGAAAATCCCAAATTGAAAAAATCCCCTAAAGTGGATTGTCAACATAAGAAACAGGTTACCAAGTTGAAATCTTGCTTAAAGAAAGAGGACACTGACACTGTCCGTAAGTCAGTTTCATTTGCCCTCCCAATTAAAGATTATGATACCCAATTTCAAGGCTTCTGATTTGCTCAAGTCTAATTATATTTTTCATTAGACCTCATTCAAATGTAACTTGATACTATAATGTGTTTCACTATGCTAATATCATTCAGATAGTATCAGCAATATTCACAAAAAATGCTTCTACAGACAAATTCAAAATCCTCAATGCTCATGTCATTAAAAATATCTTTGATGAACATTTTCCGCATGTTACATTAAATTTTCTATTCAAAAGAAAATATCAAAGTTTGTACTCCCAAAAACCATAATACAATACAAGGAGGCCAAACAGAAATTAATGAGAATATTGGCAAGAGATTCCTAATCCGTACTGGCACATGTTCTCTCAATCACCTTAGAATCTGTTCTATAGGAATGCTTTGAAGGAGAACTTGAACCCCGTGAAGAAGTATGCCCAAAGAAGCTCAGCTTGCCAATTTTCCTCGAGAAAGAGGTCATAAATTTACGAGAATGAGACTTTTCCATATCCCTTTTCATACAGACATGTTCTTTCTCTAGATCATTTAATCTCATCCGTAAACGAGCTAACTCAAGTTTTAGCTCTCTGTTTTCTCGCCTCAATGATGCATAATTGTCTCGTGGAGACATTGCTGCACTGAGTGCACCGCTGCTGATTCGCCAAGAGTGGTGCACTGGCTTCTGCTCCTCGTCAGCATAAGAGCATGACAAGTTGTTTCGGAGCCTTAATTGCTCAAAGTAGAGAACTTGAACTATGGATTGGAGAGGAAGGCGTTCATTCTGTGCAGCATGAGCACCGGCTTCTTGTGACAGCTTTTGAAAATCAATCAGTTTGCTGAGCTTCTTCTTGTCCGAATCTGATAAATTCTGATGAGCCTGAACACAAATAATATAAATAAAGTTTTGTAAAGAGATTACTTTACAGTAAACAACACAAGAGTTTTATTTGCATACCTTGAGGTAAATATCAATGGCTCGATACAGGCCATCATGAACCGTACGAGCATGTGCTGGTAAAGTCTCTGCAATAACCATAAACTTGGAGAGCTTGAGATTTGCATCAGGGGCAATTTCAGCTAGGTAATTGTCAACCAATTTTGCAACTTTATACAATGCAGTTTGGGATGGTGAATGAGGACTGTCCGACTCAAAAACAGAGGCGTCATCCATATCATCTTCACTATCATCTTGCTGTGAGAAGTTTACCAATATCCTATGAACTGTGTCAACATCAAATAAGGTATCGCCTGCATGCCTGAAGGATGGGATCAATAGATCATCAAGAGCAGCAATATCCAACTGGGAGCCAATCCTTCTCTCTAGATCAAGCCTACTACCAACCGAGCAATCAAGCATTACTGCACTCCGTAAAAGCCCAAAAAGGAAATTAATGGGAACAGCAAGTTTCTCAACAGGTAAAAGGCTGACAATTGTCTCAACCACATGTCGTTCGTGCCCATTTGAACCTGCAGCAACCAGATCAACTTTTGTCTTTGTCAACTCCTTCTGGGCATAGTTAATAAGAGATGCACCGATACTCTCAGGACGAACCCCACGACACTTCATGGCCATCATCACTCTTTGATACAAGTCAATCCGAAGAACGGAAAGATCTTCTATCCACCAGTCTCCCTCACATTTTGCTTGCCTGTTCATATGAAGCCTCCCTGAGCTGCTATACTCCAGGCGTGAGAAGCTTGAAGCAATTTGCTCTGCACAAGCCTTTGAGGCTATTGCGTCTATGCAACGGCTAACTATTTTAAGCTCATCAGCAAGAGGAAGTAAGTTCTCACATTGTTGCAGAACTTCAACACATACTTCAAGGTTCTTGCAAACAATACTGTCAATATATTCTTCTGCACGGGAACCAAGATTATCTTTCGAAAATTCTCCAGTCATTTCGAGATAATCAGAAGCACAACACAGCTGAGCTACATTTGCTGATGTAATTTCAAAGTTAATGCCATAACAGAATTTTGCTGCCAACTCAAATGATTCGGCACCTCCTGGTAGATTAAGTAGCTCTACCCTTGAGATATCAGAATCCCTATGTTCTGCAATTAGCTTTCGGATTCGCCCACTTCGGGAGACAAGAGGGAACTGAAATTAACAATTAAGATCATAGTAAGTTACAAGGAATAAGAACAAGCTAGAACACTTGAAAAGTATTAAGATTATATTTGGCGAGGTAATGACTATGAGGCTTGAATCTTTCTTTTCATTTTGCTTCTGATGATTGTGGACAAGGCTGGGACTACTCTGTATGACACTGTACAACTTAAAATGCCAAAATACTCACATTTTTGTCATCTTTAGTGCATCACAGACATCTAGTAAAGTGGATGACAACTGACGAGGAACAACTCCATTTTTAGTTACCATAGCTCAGTTACAAAGGAAAGCATGAGTCCCCAATATCAAAGGGTGTTCCTTCACAACCTCATTAATGTGTAATAAGGGAATGAAATTCTTGGACGGTCATTTTTAAGAACATAAATTTTTTTTTCCAAATTTGAATAAGTGACATACCATAAAAAAAAAACCTTTAAAAGGTAACCCAACTAAATCCTGCACAAGTAATTTAGATTTTATCAACAAACAATTTCTGTAGAATGCGGAAATCCCTGCAAGTTGATATGCAGTTCCCAAATTGAAATTGCCGTATATACTCCTTGAATCCAAACAAAGATTTTGTAGTAGCTATGGTCAAAATACAAAAAAAGAAAAAGAAAAATACATGTAGTGTGGCCAAAGGTCTACAATATCCACTAGTGAAGACTGAAAAAAATTTCAGTGTGGTTAAAGAAGAATAAAAGATGGAACATCCACTGCAAAAGACAGAAAGAAATTAATAAATTCAGATCAAACAATCACCTTATGCAATGCAAATGTCCCTCCACTCACATCTATTGTGATGTCGCTTGGAACGTCCCGAAAGATCCTACAAAAAGATAACTTGCAATTTTTAAACAGAATAATCAAAACATATAATGTTCCTTCCTTGTATTGGCATGAGCTGGAGAAATCTTTCAGATTTATATGACAATATAAATAGAAATAGTTCTTTATAGTGCTACAACATCAAAATCTGGATGGTCTCAAAGCCCTCACAAAACCATAAAATTGCAAGAACCAGAATATACAAGATGAAGAGTGCCATTTCTCAAGCAACAACTAAATTAACAAAAAACTGCCCACTTACAGCAATTACAAGAACACTATAATTTGAGTTAAACACATGGAAATGATGAAGACAAACCATTCATTGCACCGTTGGCGGGAAGACTTGGCCAAGGACAGCTGCTGCTGCTGCTGCTTGATGTCCATGGACAGAGGGAAGTCAAGTGTTGAGAGAGAGAGAAGGAAAATTAGTCAAGTTGTGAAGAGAGAGACAATTACAAAGACCCAGTTGGAGATGTTGCTGTTTCTTAACTTGTTCCAACATTTTCGTCAAACAGATTGAAATTGTCCAATGCGATGGGCCTCTCTGGTGGGGCATGCATGCCTTGATCATTTCACTTTCTTTTATTTTTTTTTTATATCAAAAACTTTGATGCACTGTTCAAATCTCTCCCTCTCTTCAAGACTTCAACTACAAGCATCAATCACTGCTGTTTTGCTTATTGTCATTGTTTAAAAAGCAAGTAAATAAAGAGAGGCGCAAAAAGAGGATGTGTTTGTAAAAAGTCAATAGCTCTCATTAGGGAAAAGAAAAAGCGGGAACAAAAGGAGTTGTTTTGGACATTTTTTTCTTACACTTTTAACTCTTTGTCCCTGCTCGGTAAAAACCTTTTGGCCCCACCACTTTTTGAGCATTGGCTAAAATATATGTGGTGCCAAATTTTAAAATAGTCCTAAAATTAGTGCCAAATTCAAATAAGCTCAACTCCTGAATATTTTTCTTGTTTTAGACAAATTTTTTTTTTATATTTTTGGAGTAAAATGCCCCTAAACTTGAGTAACCCTCGCCATCTTAACTTAACCTATAGCTTTTCATCTTCAATGGAGAGAGAAACTCATCTTCAATGGAAAGAGAAACCAAAACTGTAGTAAGAGAAACAAAAATTATAGAGAGAGAAACATGAAACTTAAAGAAGGAAACAAAAAATTAACTTAACTTGTCTCTTTGGGTTATATTTTAACTCAGAATCATGATTTTGTTTGATAATATGTGTGCTTAACATATTGAATCCGCATGTTTCATCGTTTCATTGGTTGATTTCAGATTTCCAACAACATTAAGAATTAAATTATGGTTTAAGAAGAAATGAATAAAAAACTGAATTGAATAAAATTTGTTTGTTGATATTTTTCTTGAGTTTGGTGCATTTTATTTTATATATGTTTTGGTTTTCGTAGTTTCCAACTTTCCACGGCCGTTTGCATGTTGTTTGATAATCTTAATGAACATTTTTTTTATGATTAATTAAGTTGCATTAAAGGTTGTGTAATTGGCAAGAGGATTTAAATGAGTTTCATTAAATGTCTATGTGGTACATGATGCATATGGGTGATTGATATGTGGAAAGTACCGAAGGTTGATGTTTTTTGTTGTTTGAGTTTTTATTTATGTGTTTGAATTCATGTATACACATTTGATTATGTAAGTTCTTCATATTTTAATTGGCTCATTTCATTAACAAACCACATTGGGGATTAACTTCTAAGGGTAGATTAGGTCGCATTGTTTGTGATCAAGTTTCGATGGCATCGTCAAACTCAAGAGCACTTCATAGGTATATTACTTGTGCTTAACTCTTGGAAGAGATTTAGTTGCACATACACTCACTCACTCTCATGCATGTCTTTTTCATCTTGCATTAGTGCTTAATTGCATGCATGTGTGCATTATTATCCCATCTCTTCCTTGCTTGTTTTGTTGTCTTTTTGGTCTTGCATTGTCCCTCGGAATTTCAAGTTGGTATGAATTATGTGCATCCTCCGCGGTACAGTCTGTCCTATCCTCCTGCGGAGTTTCCCTTGGAGAAACCTCCAATAGGTTCCACGGGACATCTCTTTGTCTCCCCTCCGGCGAGATCCTTCCCAGACGTTTCCGCTGGAAAAGTCTCGGTGAATTTTCCCTCGTAAGATCCTGCGAAATCTTTCTCAGCCGTTTCTACGGGATAAGTCTCCAGGGGTCGTTCCGCGAAACCTCCCTCGGAGGACACTATTTTTGGGCAATTTCGTCTATTCCACTGTAGCTCGTTTTTCCACATATAAATTCATCATCTTTTTCCCCAATTTTCCCTAGGAGTCCAGAATTTATATCTAGTGAGAGAAAGTGTTTTCCTAGTGAGAGACTCCCAAGAATCAATCTTTACTCAACCAAACATCAATCCATGAGCATTTAACATCTCTCAAGCATCATCTTATCATGGATTCTTCTTGCTTCTATTGACTAAGTAATTTGAACATACTCTAAATCTCTATTGCATCTCTTTGCATCTCATTGTGTTCTTATTTGCCTAGGTTTAGCCTTATATGTTGATTAATGCATGTCTTTTATTTAACGGTATTTATAACATGCTTGAGTTATTGTTGTTTTTTTTTATGAAATTGACTGACCTAAGGGGAATAAGCATCACAAGTGATTATATGCTGAAAAACCTCTAGGCAGTATCCATAAATATATTAATAAAGAAAAATAGTAACAAAAGTAATAGCAATACATCACAAACCAAAGGACGCAGCCCCAAAATAACCAGAGGCACGCAAACCACACAAGAAAAACAAAGCTAGGAAAACCTAAACGATTATCTACCCATACAGTCATTACCAACAAGCGAAGAACAAAATGAAGGAGTGGAAGACCACCAGGAATTAAAAGAAAGACCCAAAGCGTGTTTGGAGAGAGGCATTCGCTACCTGATTACCTTCCCTGAATATATAAGAAACCTGGAACTCCATATTCGAGATCTGATGAATGCAGCGTTGCCAAGTTTGACGAACACGCCAAGTAACCTGATCAGACCTAATCGAAAGAAGCTGCACAACAAAAGAAGAATCACTTTAGAGCCAGATCCTATGCCAACCTAAATTCCAAGCATAATTGATGGCTAAAGAAGCCGCAAGGAGCTCAGCCTCAAAAGAAAAAATTTGACCAAGGGGGACCGAGAAACAGGCCTTAACAAAAGATCTACAAGTCCGAAAAACACCCCCACAACCTCCCACACCTGGCGAACCCAAAGCTGCACCATCTGTGTTAACCTTTATCCACCCTAGAGCCGGGGGCGACCAAACCACACTCCTAATAACCGGAGCTTTACCAAGTCGACTACTAAGACCAAACAGGTGAAGAATCAGCAGATCATCAACACATTTACGCATACAGCCGATCCCCAAACGATTCGCGACATAAATAGAGTGCAACATTAGAGATAAAGCAGACCTGAAATCAACATATTTTCCTTCAAAAATCCACTGGTTACGAGAATACCACACACTCCAAACCACCGCATGAATAGCAGCTCTCCACAAAACCTTACTCTAATCACTGAAAGAAACAGACATTGCCTGCCTGAAAAAAGAACCCCAAGTGTCAGCAGAGACATGCCTCTAAAATGCGGAGAAAACATCCTCCCAAAGAGTTGTAGCAAGAGGGCACTTCAGAAAAATATGATCCACTGGTTCCGAACTAGCACCACAAACACTACACCTGGAAGCTAATTGAAACCCGGACCTGCACAAACGATCTTCGGTAGGGAGCCTATCAAGCAAAAGTCACCAAGACAGAACTGAACGGGAGGGGGGGGGATATAGCGAGACCAGACGTGCGGGATGTCATAAAACATCCTAGAGTAAGCTGCTTTACAAGAAACACTACCTTCCCTAGAGTGATGCCACACCAAATAATCTATCACCAGAGAAATCGCAATCCTACCAATCCGAAAGCAAAGATCTGGAAACAGAGCTCGAAAGCGATCATCCAAAATCCATCTACCATCCCGAATGAAGTCAGAAACCCTAGCATGAAGATGTGTGGCCAGTAAATCAGAAATCCCAATTGTTAGGATTATGCTCAATAGCAAGAGTGTAATATTGTAATTGACAATCTTTTCATATAAATAAAGTGATTTCTGATTCTGCAAAATCTTATAGCATTTATAATTATAATTGTCAAGGTAAATAATCATAAGGTCAAAAGACTATGAGATATGAAGAATTGTTTGTACATCCGGATATGTATGAGGTAGACACAATTCTTTAGTTAGTCTTGAATAACGTTCACAACTTAAGTTAAAGGTTGGACACCTCTATCTTGATAAAGTTGTAGAATTCTTTTACTAGCATTTGAGTGGGATCAAATGAGTTATGATGAGTCTAAAATCATCGAATAGTTTTCGAGTAAAAAAATCTAGTGCACTGGGTGCATTGAACTGGATCACAATGAAATACTTTATCTAGAACCGTCACTAGATATAAGTCTTTTCATTATCAGGACAATCAGAGAGTCTATCTAAATCTTGAGATAAATGATGGACTTATGGTTGCAAGTGTTATCATTTGAGCTATCAATGAGTACGATTATATAGCATAGTCTATCCTCGATAGTTTGGTGGTATTCATTTGTTAATCGATAGAGGACTTCATTTATAGATATGGACATCGGGGCTCCATTTATTAAATGAGAGTATAGTATCATCATATGGATGTTTTGAGGTATTGGATATTAAATCTCAACGTTGAGTTTTCAATAATGATTATTGAAGACATGGCTTGTGGACAAGTTAAAATATCCAAGTTCAAAATGTGGTCATATGAGGAAATATGGTAACTTGGAGAGCTATAGGCGGTCTATGAGCTCTTGGCGATTACTGATATTATTCACGAGGATACACCATCTCCTATAAGATTGTCTAGGGTATGAATGAGAAACATCTCCTTATTCTATCTTTATTTAAGAGTTCAATTTTAGCTATTTAGTGGAATGAGTTAAAATTAATAGATCGGACCTAAGTGAATCATTTGTTGATTGTGATTAGGTTATGTCTATTGAAGCTTAAATTTAGATAGCCCGCCAAGATCCACAATCCACACGTACTTGCATGGATCACTTGATATATTCTACTGGACCAATTTATGGGTCCATCTAGAATTGCATTTAATATATTAAGAATATAATATGTCTATTATTTATTTAATGGGCTGCACTATTATATTAATATATTAAAAGGAGACATGTAGGCTTGTTTCTTTTAGTAAGAATAAGTCTGGTTCACATGTGGGCTTTTATTTAAAGTCTAATGGATTAAATAAAATAAGAAAAATAATATTGGGCCCATATATACATGGTGTGGGCGGCAAGGCTAAATAAAATAGCCCAAGATATTATTTTATTTTATTGTTTTGATTAAATGGGAGTTAATTAATTATTTAATTAATTAATAGTTTAAATCAAAATCTTTTCCTGATCAGTAAATTAAATACTATGTGTTGGATTAGGGTTGGAATTCTTTTAAGTGATAGGAGTTCTAATGTGGTAAGGATTAAGTCCACATACACTCCTTATTATACAAAGAATTCGGCCACCACTAGTCCTGCAAGGGTTAGGATTCTTGAATTGATAGGAATTAGGGAAAAGGATAATTTCTTTTCAAGTAAGGAAATTAACCAACCCTAGATTTCCTATTCAATGAATTCGGCCAACCCTACTTGGTGAAGGAGAAAATTCGGCCAACCTATAAATATAAGGTTATGAATTTTCGGCCACAAAGAAGCAAAATAGAGAGAGATTTTTGTTTGTTTTGAAAATAAAAATCCTACTCTATATACATAGATTTTCGGCCAAGAGAGAAAAAGAAAATAAGTTCTCATTCGATAGTGCACTTACAAGCCTTTAACATCAAAAGGTTTTGTGCACACTTTCGATTTAGGGTTACGCGAGTTTCAATCATATTGATTGTGAATTCAAAAGTGACCGGAACTATTTTTTTAGGCTCTTGGTGTTTTACTATTGAAGATCAAGATTAGAAATTCCACACATCCATTCTAAGGTAAGCAATTCAAAGAAAAAGGGAGACCACGCTTCTAGGTGATTCATGTACGTGCTAGGATTGAAGATCTTGCGGATTACCATCGACGTAAGTCAATCGGATCACGCGACAAGAGGTATTTAACTCTAACCGTATATTTGAGTTTAATTAAGTAAAGGGTTAAGGTTCAAATCTTTAGAAAAATTTTAAACTATACGAAAATTATTTTTTTGCCTTCCGCTGCGGTTTTAAGCAATATTTCCCTACACCAATGAGATCCAAAATGGGCACCCCAAGCCAGTTATCACGCCAAAAATCCCTCTGGGAGTTTTCCCCCAGATAAGCCAGATACCATCATTAATGACCTCCACATAGTTAGTCCTAAAAGAATTCCAGATGGAAAAGGTGATGTAACCTCCATGCGGTTTTTGCAGCTGCCTAATATACCTCTCGCGTAAAAAAGGAAAGCAAAACTGTTCAAAGTTATAAACTTCCAAGTGAGCTTTTGAAGTAAAGAATCGTTCAACAAGGCCAGATCTTTCAAACCAAGACCACTAAAAGCATAAGGTCTACAACAACGGTTCCAGGCAACACGGACCAACTTAGTCTCCTAACAAAAACTAGTCCATAAGAAATTTCTGACCTTTTTAGTAACCATCTAAATTAAGGAAATCGGCCACTTATAAATCATAAAGAGTGAACAAAGGAGCCAGTAATCAACGAGCGAATCAAAGTAGCCTGACCAGCCAAAGAAAGGGACTTACCTTTCCACTTGGCAAATTTAGACAAGATCTTATCTGCAATGGGCATCAAAATAGATTTCCTAGGCTTACCTCGGAAAAGAGGAACCCCCAGGTAAGAAAATGGAAGCCGACCAATCTGCATCCAAACTAAGGACTGAAGAGAACTAATCCGAGCTAGAGAAATTGAAGACCCAAAAAAGATAAAGGACTTACTCCAGTTAAAAAGTTGACCCGAAATGCTAGCATAAACTTTGAAAGCATGCACAACCCTCCTCAGGTTTCTGATCGTGCCCCTACAAAAGATCAGAACATCATCAGCATACAACAAATGAGTGGGAGCAGAAAAACCCCTTGGAGAAGAGATATGCAAAAGCTGGTCTGACTCCACCATCCTTGAAAGTAACTTACTGAGAAAATCCTCAACGATACCAAAAAGAAGAGGAGAAAGAGGATCCCCCTGTCTAACCCCTCTCGAGAAACCAAATAACCAACTAGAGATCCATTAATCAAAACAGACAGTTTCGAAGAGCCCAGAATGCTAACAATCCAATCCATGAAGGTTTGAGAGAAACCAAAAGCCCTAAGAACTCGACAAAGGAACTTCCAATCAAGAGTATCAAAAGCCACAGATGTCTATTTTTATAGCCACATTACCCCCATAGCATTTCTTATGAAGCAGATTAACACAATCAGATGCGAGGGCAATACAATCCTCAACGTGCCGATCCCTGATGAAACCAAATTGTTATGGAGAGACAATCCTAGCAGCAATCTGAGCAAACCTGTCAGGCAAGATTTTGGAAGAAACCTTGAAAAGAAAATTACCAAGCACGATAGGATGAAATTGATCAATTGTGATTGAATCCCTCATCGTCGAAAGAAAAACGATAAAATTAAAATTCAAACCCGGGGTAACCACTCCAGAATGGAAGAAATCGTGAACCGCAAGAATCACATCTCTACCCACAATCTCCCAGCAACGCTGAAATGTTTGTTGGTTGAGAACATATGTTCATTGATAGCTAGCATTTAGGACTATTTTTGCCCTTTATCTAAATCCTTTTGCTTTGCATTTAAATATTGATACCTAGGTTTTGTACTTATTGACATATTTAAATCTCTATATAAGCACTTAGTGTAGCCTAACAATAATTGCATGATAGAATATTTCTACATATTCACATAGGTTGCTTAGTCTCTTCATTGATTGTTAAGTATTATGACTAAGTGGATTAGTGCACAAGATTATTGGTCTAGGATCACTATTAAAGGCTCGTTGGGTAGAGTGAAAGGGTTAGTGACCAAGAATGGTGTGACTTGAGGTCAACATAGGTTGCAAACTTTCATTCAAGTAGTGGATTTTGAGGACCATATGTGGCTAGAAGGATAGCCCGTGAGTTTTGCCCAGTTGAAGGGTTTCTCACATAAAACAAATCTTGTGTTTTTATTGTTTTGAGCATGTTTAGCCCTAATTGAATTCTCGGTAATATGGGGTAATTTTTTAATATTGACTAATCAAGAAAAGTTGGTAATTAACTTGATTAAAATCTATTCACCCCCCTTCTAGGTTGTTAGACACATGTTTATTTATTTTCAGATTCATTATGAAGTTGGAGAATGAAAATTGTATATGTACAAATTCGGTTGGGTGATACATTAACAAAGACAGCCGGAAGTACAGACATATAGCGGTGCCACATCATCAAGAGTCAACCAGTCATACAGAAAGGAGTTGACTGAAGACAAGTGACTTGATCTAGACACATGCCAGGGAAGCCCGTGTGCTAGGAACATGTTCGTCAAGTTAAGTCACTTGATTCAGAAAGTCTTTACGGGTAAAGATTCTACTCGCAGGAGATCTTTAATCAGCGAGATCAACTCAGCCAAAACATGAAATATAACCTTATTAGGATATGCCATATCACGTAGAGATCCACTCAAATAAGAAATTTGAGAATTACGCTCCAATAAGGAAACATCACTATTTCCTCTCAAGTCTCTAGGAATTCCAATTAGGAAATGACTCAAAGCTTCTAGAATGTTAAACACCAAACAAGAAACGAATCTTAAACAACTACAAAAAAAAATTGGCTATTGGGACGATTTTTTTCGTCCCAATAGCCCAAAATTCGTCCTTGTTGACCTATTGGGACGAAACAAATTCGTCTCAAAATCCGTCGCCTCAGGTGGGTCGCAATAGCTTCTTTGGGACGAAAATTGAAATTCGTCCCTAAAGAGTGCATATTGGGACGAAACATAAATATATTAAAAATTTTGTCATTTTGGGATGAAATTTGGATTTCATCCCAACAGATATACTATTGGGACGATTTATTTCGTCCCTATAGAGTTTTTAAGGGGATGAAACAAATCGTCCCAATAGTGTATCTATTGGGAAGAACTACTTTCGTCCCAACAGATAATTGATTTCATCCCAATAGATATTCTATTGGTATTCTATTGGGACGAAATACTTTCGTCCTTAAAGAAAAGAAATAAAAAAAATTAGGTGTGCCATGACATCATGACACACAATACCACCACCATGCATACTGCCACACACAAGCAAACCCCATCCACTATAGCTTTTCCACCACTGTCTTTGGTGGGAGTCGAACGCGTGACCGAGCAAGCAGCATTATGAATGGTAGCCTCTACCACCAGACCACATGTTCCAATTTGTTATTAATTGCACAATATTTATATATAAACTATATAAGTTGTTAAATTTTCATTAATAATTTTGAATCAAACTCCTATTGGAAAAAAAATTGTTTGATAAATTTAAATTTTATTCCATTAATCAAAATTTAAATTTCAATGATGGTTGTGCACCTCCCTTCCACACCTAGTGGTCAGGGGTTCGAGTCCCAACAAGCGCATTTTATAAGCATGTGTGGGGAGTTTTCTTCTGGTTTGTAGGATTAGCCCTCTATCCGGTTGTGAGAGTTGTAGTTCATATGTAACATCTCCCCGATAGTGGGAGTAGTATTCCGGGCAGTGCTTATAGAGTATAATTAATCTCGTCAGGTTACGGCAATAGTTGTAGTTCAAAAAAAAATGGGACGATTATTTTTCGTCATTTTACATTCGATGGTGTAGAGCTCAAACCATTAAATTACACAACTTCAACTTTGATAAATAATGCAAGACTATTTATATATAATGTAGACATGCTATTAAATTTATTTATTTTTTATTAAAATTAATATTGTACTAAACAAATTTAAAAAAATTATTACTAGATAATTTAAATTGATTCCAATAATCTTTATAATTATTTTGTATGATATACAAATGGCTATTTAAAAACATTTATTATATAATATTTTATTAAACTATTAGATCATTGATTACAAAAAAGAATCAGGAATGCAACTCCCACTTCAGTAGAGATTTCTCCCCACATTTGCGATTTAATGAGTAAAATTAGACCCAAATCTTTATCACAAAAGAGAAGGAGAAGGAAAAGTGTCAACATACTTTGCTAAAGGTGACTGAGAATTTTTTTCATCTGAATAGCCAAATAATCGTCCCTATAGACCTATTGGGATGAAAAAATTCATCCCAAATTACCTTGCCTCAGGTGGGTCGTCATAGGTTCTTTGGGACGCAAATTAAAATACGTCCCTAAAGACTACCTATAGGGACGAAATTTGGAAAAAAAAAACATGGTTAGTTTGGTAACCTATCGAACCACTACCAACTCCCTCTCATCACAATTGAGCCTCATTTAATATTTTTTTCTCCACCAAAGTCGAACCACTCACCTGAAACTGAAGCAAAGCTTATCCAATTTGTTAATTAAAGCATACTATTTATATATAACCTCTATATGTTATTAAATTTTTATTGTAGATTAATTACAATAATTTCTTTTCTTGTTAAAAAACGTTTATTGTAGCATTTAATTAAACAATTTTTTTAAAATCATATATTGTCAGATGAAAGGGCTTATCGTTAATCGTATACGAAATAGAGAGACTTATATTTTTCAATTTAATAGACAAATGTAATATTTGAATTCCTATCACAAAAGTGAAGGATAAATGTACAACAACTTTTCCAAAAAGTGGTTTTGCATTTTAGATTCTTATTTATTTTATTTATAAATATATATATATATATATATAATTTTTCGAAATTTTTTGAATTAATCTATAGTAATTAATATAAAAAAGTGAAGCAAATTTAATTATGATCTTGGTCTCTTAGGAAAAACTAAAAAAAATAAAGTTAAAAAACGAAAAATATAATCCCGATAAATCATTATCAGCAATAAATATTATTTTTATCATAATAAAATAATCTCTATATATATATTTTTTCTTTCTAAAAACAATGTCAAACTTTTTAGGGATCAATAATTTTCATCCCAATAGACATCCTATTGGGATGAATGATTTATTTCGTCCCAATACGCATCCTATTGGGACAAATTATTTTCGTCCCTAGAAGTCTTGTTATTTTTGCACTTTTTAGAGACGAATTATTTATTTCGTCCCAATAGACATTCTATTGGGACAAATATTTTTCGTCCCTAAAAGTCTCGTCGGGTTTATCCTTTTTAGGGACGAATAATTTGTTTCGTCCCTAAAGGTTTCTTTAGGTTTGAAATTTTTAGGGACGAATATGTTATTGTGTCCCAATAGACGTTCTATTGGGACGAATAAAATTCGTCCCAATAAATTTCGTCCCTATAGGGCAATTTTCTTGTAGTGAACGGGTTGCTTGACTAGAATCCTACAAGGATTCTAATTCTGAATTTGTTACTTACATGGCAAGGCTTATGGCAATGCCCGATTGACCCATATAAATACTAGTGAAATCAATGTACAAAGATATGGGCAATCCTTTAGAGAAAAAGTGAGCTTCGAGTGTGTAATCCTTAAA
Source organism: Dipteronia sinensis (assembly GCA_033220585.1). NCBI lineage: Eukaryota > Viridiplantae > Streptophyta > Magnoliopsida > Sapindales > Sapindaceae > Dipteronia > Dipteronia sinensis. The sequence goes on along the minus strand of CM065643.1, from coordinate 17,416,090 downwards.
ATTCATAGTGATATTCTTCCCACCATCTCCGGCAGTCGTGGTTTTTTTCCCTTTCTTAGTGTTTTCCATGTAACATATGTGTTATGCATGTTTAGTCATTATTTTCTTATATTTCAGCATCATCATCATTAATATTATTATTGTTTGACGTGTGACTTTTCGACAATTTAAAAATCACTGTCAATAGAAAAATTGTAACATAAGCACAAATATTCAACTATGGCGATGCCAATGAAAAGTGGAGAGTAAATCCTACAGTATGAATGTTGGTGCATTAGGTACATGGTGAGGTTTTTCAATATCTTTACACAAGGGTGTAGGTAAGTTTTGGATAAGGTGTGTCCGAGTTTATACTTGAATATGAAATTTAAGCAAGTGAATGAGAGCAATCCAGAAAATGAAAAACAAAGTTCTACGTAGCGAGATGTGAAAAATAGCCAGAGTAGTGAGTATGAGGCTTAGAGCTTCTATTAAAGGAAGTTTGATACTTAAGTTGGCAACTCTAATATGGAGTAGGTAAGGAAAGTGTTGTCTGGTTTGTGAAGTCTAAAGGATCGCCGAAGGAAGAAGACCACGACATGAACCGCGGAAGTTCACAGAGGATTCACATGGTATAGACCACAACAGGAGGAAGGAGATCCGTACATCGGTACTCTGAGTAGTGCATCATAGAGAAGTTTACCTTGTAACAGGGCATAGATTGTTAACTGCGGTGATGGCGAAACTTTCACGGATCAGGAAGTCTTGTGAGAGAAGAAAAGGCTTTCCTTGTGGAATTTGGCTGCCCTAATACTCTTATATAAATACTAATGTTTCCATATGCTTAGGGGTGTGTAGAAAATAGCAAGAGAGGTTGAGAGTAACTTGTGGTGGGGTTGAAAAAGAGAGACAGAGAGATTGTAATCAAACTCCGATAATGGATTTGAGTGTGGATGTACTCTGTGGACGTAGACTTTTACTGAACCATGTAAAATCTCTTGTGTTTTTCTTTTATTGCTTTCATTATCTACGTGTAGATTTAGATTTGCATGTTTGTGTTTACGGATTTTCTACAACAAATGGTATCAAAGCCTAGGCATGGAGGATATAGGGCCTTACACAAATCTAGGGTTTCTTGAGTCAAGCGATTTCATCAGGAGATGGGATTAGAGAAAGAGTCATATAGGGTCAAGAAATTCCATGGTGTGAATTCTAGATTCTGGATGATGCAGATGGATGACTATTTGTACCAGAAAGACCTGTACCCACCGTTAGTATAGAAGCCGAAGGGTGTGTCCTACGCAGAATGGTTAATCCATCAGAAGCCAAAGGGCATGACCGAAGTTGAGTGGTTAGTCTTGGACCATAAAACACTGAAGCAATTCCAATTAGTTTGTCGAAGACAATCGCCATATAGAAAACCTTATCGAATTTATACGAGCAGCTTTCTACAGCAAGAAAGATTCATCTGATCAAGAAGTTGTTTACTCTAAAGATAATAGAAATTCAGAGTTTCAACGGTTCACCTGGACTTGTTCAATGAGATAATAGATTGGTTAAATTCGGTTTCCATCGTATTGGATGACGAGGTGTTAGGAGGTATTATTCTTAGTCATATGTCAGAGAGTTGGAAGACAACATGTCAATCGATCACTAATTTGTTCAGGAAAGAGAAAATAAACTTCCAACAGGTTATAAACATGATTATGACCGAGGAGATTAGGATGCATGAAAAGGGATCAGAGGCATCATCTTCAGCAATGAATTTTGAAGGTAGAGAAGGCAGAAATAAAAATCAGAATAGAAATCAATGGGAAGATCAAAACCGAAAGGAAGATCCATTTCTAAATTGTCAGGGAAACAATTCAGGTAATCAGTGGCGAAGCAAAAAGGATATCAAGTGTTGGAATTGTTGTACCATAGGACACTACTCGAGTGAGTGTAGGTCTAACAACGTATCAGAGAAGGCAGACCACTATCTTATCTACTCTTTGGAAATAAGACAAAGTCCTGGGTTTTGGACTCAAGGGCGTCATTCCATACTACCTCACATAGAGAGTTTTGGACTCAAGGGCGTCATTCCATACTACCTCACATAGAGAGTTATCTGAGAACTACGTCTCCAAAATTTTGGGTAAGGTTTATCTTGGTGTACGATCAAACATGCGACATTATCAGGAAGAGAGATGTGAGGATTCAGCTGAATGGGACAATTTAAAATCTCGACAACGTCAGACACGTACCGGACTTGAGGAAGAATTTGATCTCCATATGGCAGCTAGCATCAGACATCTATGTAACAACTTTCACAAGTGATAAGTGGAAGATCTCGATGGGAGTTATGACAGTTACCCAGAGAACTAATAATGAGTCTCTTTACACAACTACCAATGGGTATGGCTCGAACGTAGTAGCAGAAGGCAAAGAGGATCTTATTCTATGGCACTAGAGGTTTTGGCACATGAGTAGTTAGAGGCTTAAGTGACTGCATTCCAAAGGGAAGTTTCCAGGGTTGAAATCCATTGAAATAGAATTCTATGAGAGCTGCATTCTTGGGATGTAAAAAAGAGTGATCTTCAAGAAGACCGGAAGACTATCGACAAATGAGAAGCTGTAACTAGTGCACATAAATGTTTGGGGTCTAGCTTCAGTCTCATCAACTGGAGGTTAACTAGTACTTCATCATGTTCATCGATGATCATTCTGGTGTGGGTTTACTTCTTAAGACATAAGTATGAGGTGTTTGAAGCCTTCAAGAAGTGGATGGCCACGATTGCGAATGAGACAGGGTTAAAGATCAAGAAGCTGTGTTCAGACAATGGTAAAGAGTATGAAGATAAAAAGTTTAAGAAGTTTTGCTACCAAAGTGGGATTAAGCTCATAAGGATGGTGCTGGGGACACCGCAGCAGAATGGTATAGCATATCGAATGAACAAGAAATTGGCTGAGAGAGAAACATGCGTCTGTAGTCAGGGTTGGTTTATGATTTGTGTTGGCATAAATTCCATATCGAAATGATATTTCTCTAATATAAAGTATTTATCTAGGTTGATATGATTCAAACTTCAAAGAAAGAATGATAACTTGTCAAGCAAAGAGAAGCCTTCAAAGAGGATTAAGCTTTATTACACATCAAAGGTAATCTAGACCTCTTTTCTCTTATAAGGCTATTTAGGTGTGCACACACACATTGCATTCATATGTCTCTCTACATCGTTGTACTAAATTGGTATAACACATTCACACACATATTATTGTATACACATACATTAGATTTAAATTGATAAACTTTGTAAAATTGCATGTTTTAGGATTATATCTAGGAAATTGCATACTTGTGTGTCTATGTATTTGTTCGTTTGTATTTTTATGATATCACACTTGATTATGCTCTTATATTGTTCCTTATTGAGTTCCAATCATTTCAATTACTCATTCATTTCCAAGTTGGAAGTTACGAAACTTTCCTTGTCTTTATCCTTCATGGTTTTCGTCTTGTTATATCGAGTTGATTTCCATACTTTTTGTGAAAGTTTTGTTGACTTCCATGTTCGTGAAAGAGTCCCAGTATGTAATTCAAAAATGGATTTGAAATCAGAGTTCGGAGGCCAGAGAATGATTGAAGAACATGAGAGGAGTGCATGAGAGGAAGGAAATGGCCAAAGGCCATTTGCTACCCTTCCCGTGGAGGAGCATGAGCCTCACGGGAAGGAAGGCCTCCTGCCCCCGTGAGGCCCATGTGCCTCCACAGAGTAGTTAGGTGGCAGCTAGGTGCCACCTAGCTGCACCCATGAACAACCCCACGCCACGTCATCTTCCCTCCTTTCTTTCATTTAAATTCCCTCTCCCTCTCATTTTCTCTCCTAAGAAGAAAAAGTGCAGAAATTTTTCATGAAATTCTCTCAACTTCAAAACACCATATCTCACTCATTTCTTATCCGATTTGAGTGTTCAAGTTGGAGAATCTTTTTTTTAGAGATCTCTATCATCTCCAAGATAGTTTGAAGTCAATTGTTCAAGATTTGTTATTTTTCTACACCAAAATACGAAACTGCACGTTTTTCTCAAGGTATTGATTTATCCTTTGTGTTTTGTTCATCAAAGTCTTCAATTACCTTGGGTTTTCTTCTATATGTGTATGTTACTTTAAAAATAGCTATTGAGAGATAAAGCCTCAACTATAAGCGAGATGAGCTTGATTAGAAACATGTATGTTGAATTAGGTTTTCTTAAAACCTATGTTTTCACATGCTTGTGAGTTGTATATTGCTATCTTATTATGTAGGACTATTTGTGTGTTGAATAACTTTATTTTTTGATGATTGATAGCCTTTACATGTGCTAGGACTCTTTGGTTGAACATATTTAGGAATAGCACATTTATTTGTTTATTTAGAGCCTATTATGATTTAATTTATTATCTTGTGAATATGTGCTCTAAATGATTTCTAGAAAACTTAGTTGAACATATCTTGTGAATCTAGCTTTTTGATTTTTAGTTCTAAAGTCTTGAATATGTACTTCATGAATATGATTTGTTTTCAAGCTTTAGTTACATGAATAAAATCTAGGTTTTGGTGTGTATTAGGTGTTTCACATGCTCTAGGTTGTTCATGTTGCAAGATCTAGACAAACTTGTTTTTGTGCATTTTGATGACTATATCTGGTTCTTCATGAAGTGTACGTAATCCATATATTTCATATGTTTTTGCATCATTTGTGTGATGACATTGTTATTAGGATTGTAAACTTGAAAATCATATTTTGTGTGCTCATTGTTCATTTCTAGTTTCCATAGGATATTTTGATCACATATTCTATGTTGTGTGTGATTGAATCATTTGCATTACACTTAGATCATTTCCCTTACAAAAGGTAGAAGTCTCTTATTGGAGTGTGATGCTTCAATTTGAGAAGTGAAGTCTTAGCTAGGATCGGTCCAAAAAGTTAAGTATGGAGGCTTGACAAGGACTAAGGGGGTCCAGAAAGTTAAGCGAGGAGACTTGGATAGAACCAAGAGGATCCGAAAAGCTAAGCAAGGAGTCTTGACTAGGGTCGGGGTGATCCGGAAAGTTAAGGAAAGTGGCAAGCTTTTCATTAGTAATAGGCCCGCGGGTAGGATAGAAGGGACATCTAATAGAAAGTGTATCATGTGGATTAGTCACTTATGAGGGTGTATTTTTATCCAACTAGTGAAAGGTGGTTTTTCTGGTGGTTGTGATATCAACCCGTGGATGTTTCCTCTTAGGAGGTTTTACCACTTAAAAATCATATGTCAAATATCTTTATCCTTATCTCTTTGATATTTGTATTTGTGTTGTTGAATATCTTGTTTGAAACCTTATAGTTTGATATTCTTTTAAGAACAAGATCTTTTATGTATGTGAGTACAAGTGCTCAATTGTGTATGTGTTAGTGAAATCTCTTCACATGCAAATCATATACTATATTGACTTTGCTTGATTGAGCATGTTTTTCATTGGTCTATATGTGCTTGTATTTGCATAATAAATTGTGATACAAGCTATCTAGAGGGACAAACTTTTGTTTGTTTCAAGGGATTGAAAAGATGTGTATTATTAACCTATTCACCCCTCATCTAGGTTAGCTTTAGGCAAATTAACCGTGTTTGTATTTTCATCTGGGCAGAGGCAGTCAATACAACAACGTACTTGATCAATAAAGGACCATCAAAACCTTTGGACCTTGCAATACCAGAGGATATCTAGATTGAGAAACATGTAAAACTTTCTCACTTGAAAGTATTTGGTTGTATTTCTAATGTACATATAGGTGATCTTATGAGGAGCAAGTTGGACACAAAGTTAGTGAAATGCAACTTAGTGGGTTATGGTGAAGACGAGTTTGGGTATAAACTCTAGGACAACCAAAATCGAAAGATGGTAAGAAGTAATGATGTTGTCTTCAACGAAAAGGTCATGTACAAGGATAGAAACACACAAAAATCTAAGCAAGAAGAGGTAGACTTTTTTAGGCCAGAGGATGTATCGGGTGGTGAAGCTGTGGAACGTGGTAAGAATCAGAAAGTTGAAGAAAATGGTGTGCAGCTCCAATCGAAGAACCTATACAGAAAATACATGGCGCATGTCCTAATATAACATAGAGGGGGTTAAATAGGTTTTAATCTATTAATTACAAACTTTTTCGATTAGTCAATATTAATGAATTACCCGAATATGACAAGCAAGCAGTTAACGATTTAAAGGGCGGAAAACAATTGAAACACGTCGATTGATTTACGTGAGAAACTCACGAGCTATCAATCTAGCCACACACGGTTCTCAAATCCACTATTTGTAATGATGTTTACAACCTAGGTTGACCTCTAGTCATACCATTCTCGGAACATAACCCACCACTACTACCCGCGGGCCTTTTATAGTGATTCTAGACCAATTGCTTGTGCACTAAAACTCTTAGTCACAAGACTTGACTCAATGAAGAGATAAAATGGTCTAAGTGAATATATGAATATTGTAGATGCAATAGAGTGCAAGACAAAGACACTATATGCTTAATTAGATGTTAAGATGCAAATCTAACTACCTAATTCTCAAACAAGCCTACATGTGCATACATGAGGTCTCAATTAGATGAAGAATGATTATAGCACCTAATTGTCAAATAACATCCACATAAACATTCACGAATTAGACTAGATGAACAAAGCCAACCAAATCATCAACTAAGCATACATGAATGTTTATGGATTAGCAATTTAGGCAAAATCAACCTAACGATGCAATTTATCACAAACAAAACCCAATCACACAATAGAACTCATGAATATATGCAATAAGGAGAGTCCTAGCATTTAATCATCTAATAAATTCAATAAAAAGACAATCTTGGAAAGTTTGAACAATGAACAAAGATGGAGTGTTTGTTCAAATTACCAAGTTAGCTAATGAAGACGACTCATGCCTTCAAGATGCTCAATAATGCATGAAGGGTATGGTTTTTGGGTTTTGGAGAGTTAAAGAATCACTATTGGGGCTTCTCTCTCTAAGAGAACTCTTCCTCTTTCTAAAATGTGAATTTCTAAGCTCTGAAAATGAATGGGGAAGAAAATGGGGTTCATATATAAGCCCTAGATGAAACTACGACGTTTTGATTTCTAGGAAAAATGTACGGTTTGGGCATGGTTACCTTAAACACATAAACTGTAACAACTTACTGTGAAAAGTTACGGTTCAGTTCAACACACAAACCGCGCATAGGCACGACAGAGCAATAGCTCGATATCTGAGCGCCTCAAAACGTAACCAAATGATATCGAAATCTAGCGTATAATATATTGTTGGAAATATATTGATGTTTACTTTCTACTCCTTTATATAAAACAAGATTTTGATGTCTGTAGAAGAAGTTATTGTCATTTGAGTGACCAAATGTCAGATTCAAACAAAAACAGAGTTGCCCTGTTTTAGTGGTCACTTTAGAGATTTCAAAACCAATCCAAGCGGTCATGAAATATTATGAATAATATACCGTTGGAAAGGTATGGGTGTCTAGTTTGTCATGAAATTGTCAAAACTCAATTTAGATCTTTGTATAAAATGTTATGCTTACAAGACCATACAAAGGTCAGTTTTGAAAAACATTTAAAATATTGAGAACCAATCTTTCAAAACTAGATACATTACTCTAAATAACCAAACCAAATATAACACAATTAAACAACATGCACACAACAAGATATCACATGATGAAATGCAATACATGATCACGAAAACACAAATGCAAGAGTAATGGAGATGCATGTAAGTGTGTGTGTGTGTGTGTGTGTGTGTGTGTGTGTGTGTGTGTGTGTGTGTGTGTGTGTGTGTGTGTGTGCAACTATTCTATTCAGGAAGTCAATAACAAGTTAACTACCTTTCTTGAAGCACTTTGGGATCTCGGAAGCTTGTTGATGAATAACCACGATAAGAGATCTAAACTACATGTTACATAATAATCTCAATGTGGTTTGTCATGATTTAAGTGAATAATAAAAATAAAGGTCCTACATATACTACAAGAAGAAGTTCTTGTAGCGCAGAGTTCGATCGGTCAGAAGGTAATAAATCCATGAGTTGGGAATGCTTTGAGAAAATCCCCTACATGCCTAGAATACACTATGGAGAACCACCCGCCTACATATACCAAATAAAAGGTACTTGCATTACATTTTGCTGATAGATGTTGGAGAACCTGAGTGCTATGATGAGGTGTGTCAGATAGAAGATGCGAGCAAGTGAGAGCTTGCGAAGAAGGATGAGATGAACTCGCTTGTATCTAATCAGACTTGGGAGTTAGCCTAGTTACCTAAAGAAACAAAAGCCCTGCACAATAAATGGGTGTTTCGAATCAAGGAGGAGCATGATAGGTCCAAGAGATACAAGGCAAGACTAGTGGTCAAAGGCTTTCAGTAGAAGGAAGGTATAGACTATAATGATATTTTCTCTCCTATTGTTAAACTAACTATGATCCGATTAATGTTGAGTATTGTAGCATCATAAGGATTACATATTGAGCAGTTAGATGTGAAGACTACCTTTCTTCATGGTGATCTAGAGGAAGAAATATACATGCAGCAAATCAGATACTTGGAATAAGGATTAGCATAAATGAAAAGAGAGGTACATAGCTGCCATCTCAAGTAAAGTACGTTTGCAAGTTGTTACTGAGGTTCAACTTGGGCAATGCAAAGCCAGTCAAAACACCAATAGCTAGTCACTTTAGATTTTCTAAGGAGTAAAGTCTAGAGACGAACGAAGAGAAATACTTAATGGATAAAGTTCCATATGCCTCAACCATTGGAAGACTGATGTATACAATGGTTTGCACTAGACTAGATATTGCCAACGCAGTGGGAGTTGTGAGCAGATACATGTCCAATCCAGGCAAGCAATATTGGGAAGCAGTGAAGTTGATCCTAAGGTACCTGCGTGGTACGAAAGAGAAGTGCCTAACCTTCAGAAAAGATGAGATCAAGCTAGACGGCTATGTGGATTCTAATTTTCCTGGAAAGTTAGATCATATAAGAAGCACCATATGATATATGTTCACGATGGGGAGTATCGCTATAAGTTGGGTTTTTCAGTTGCAGAAGATAATGAAGATATCTGCAACCAAAGTGGAGTATGCGGTTATGACAGAAGTTAGCAAGGAGTTGATATGGTTACATGTTTTGTTAGCAAAGTTGGGATTCAAGCAAGTGATGAATGTGTTTCATGGTGACAGTCAAAGTGCGGTACACATGGCCAAGAATTCAGCGTTCATTATAGGATCAAACATATAGGCCTGTGATCGAACCCAAATTGTTATATATTTTTGCCCTCATTCCTTATTCGTTGTCTTATTTTCGTGTATGCTTTCGTGTCTTATGGGCTTGTTTTTATCACATTTGCAGGCAATAGGAAAAATTTCGGTCTTGGAGAAGAAAGTGGAAAATTCGGGTGGAAATTGGTCGAAATGAAGCAAGAAGATAGTAGCAGTGCGCTGGTGTGTGTGCGAGTACCCTTAACCGCCACAACACACACATACTTTTAAGGCTTCAGAACTTCGCTGGTCATACCAGCACATCAACCCACGAACTGGAGGTCAGAAATCATTAGAAAGTGTCCAAGTGCCCAGTTTGCTGGTACTGCGCAGGTCATACTAGCACAGTTACTAGTGAACAGAAGAAAGAATTAACTAGAGAAGCATGTGCGCGGGTCACTGCGCGGGTCCCTACCCTTGTACATGTACCCGTGCACTACGTTGTATTAGGTCACCACATCAGCATTTTTAGACCTAATCTTGGAAGCTCTATATATACATCCCCTTCTCATTATGCAATCGAGCACTTCTCTCTGTCCTCTTCCATTCTCTCTCTCCTAAGAACACTTTTTTCTAAACCCTAACCACTAACCTAGATTTAGGAATCATTCCTTACCAAATCTAACCATCATCCTCATCATCTACTCAAGGACACTTGGAGATAGGATTCAAGCTTGAAGGAAGGAGAATGTCTACATGAGTCTTCTTTATCTCTCTTCTCCTTGTTATTTTCTTGTATTTGTCATGAGTAGCTAAATATCCCACTAATGTGAAACACTTATGGATGTTGGGCCTTGTAATGAACTTTATATTTTCTATCAATCTATCTATTATGTTTCATTCATTGTTTTTAATTGATTTCAAGAATGATTTGTTTTAGATTGTACATGACTCTCATTGCAAGTTGTTTGAGAAATTATTTGAGTAGATAATTGGGTATACATGATGCTTGGTTCTCTTAAGCTCTTTTGAATCAGAGGATTGAACAAGAGTACATGACTTAAGTGAAATCTGGACATATTAATCTCAATTTCTATCTAATCTCAAGTGGGTAATCAATCCTATACATCCTAGGTTGGTTGCATGTAAGAGGTTAATCATCAATACTATACATCCTAGGATTGGTGACTTATTTAAGATATTAGTCCCTTATTTTAATAGATGTTCATTCATGCACAATCACTTGTGGATGACCAATACTATACATGATAGATTGGACACTCATAAGTGGTATACAACAAATCCTATACATCCTAGGTTGGTTACACAAGATTAAAGCAAACTCATGAGAAGTTCATGATTTTCCCATCATTCACTTGTTTGATCCATCAATACCTTAGTTCTCACTATCATATTTTAGCATTAGTTGCATGTTAGATTAACTAGCCTAATTGTAGTTGCGTTGTAGTTATTAACTTTTCAAATCAACCATTGATATTTACATGTTTTGTTTTACTTTAGTAGTAGCTAACTAGTTTTAGCCATTTAATTTCCCTTTCCCTGTGGATCATACCCTTGCTTATCTCTGTACTTGTTTTGAAAACATTATAGCACATTGCTAGGATTTATTATAAATTGCTTTTGAATTCGCGATTTGCTGACAACACAAAAAGCTAGTATCCGCCTGCAATACCAGTTCATTCAGTAGTTAATCGAGGATAAGGTGTTGAAACTTATAAAGATCGTAGGAAGTAAGAATTCGGCTGATATGTTAACCAAGCCAATCATGGCGGAGAAATAGGAGCTATGCCCAGCTTCAATAGGTCTTCAATGCTGAAGACAGAGGGGGATGAGCACACCAAAACTATCAACTAGTCATTGGAGTTTCAATCTTGAAGTGGGAGATTGTTGGGTTTTTAAAGTCTAAAGGATAGCCAAAGGAAGAAGACCACAGTACACTAACCGTAGTGTCAACTGCGAAAGTTCACAGAGGATTCATGGGGTATAGATCGCGGCAGGAGAAAGGAAATGCGTACCGCGATATTCTAAGCGGTGCATCACAATGGTTTACCAAATTACAGGATGCAGGCTACAGACTGTGCTGGGGTTAATGCCTTAAAGATGTAATTTGTAAAAGGATTTATGAAATAGATAAAAAGAAAAGTTCAATTCATTCTTGTTGTGTTGTTTATTTTATAACTTATGCATATATTAACATCCTAGATTGCCGGATGTAATCTCAAACTGTGTATATGAGTGTCAAATACAGATGGATACAATAAGAGACGTGCAATCTAAAGAGTCCATAGATAGCAAATAAAGCTGGGTACTTTCTTTGTGGTTAATTTATAGCTACGGTCCATTTCGTAATGTACGGTGATTCTACCTTGAATCATTCATATGAGATATGGGAATGAAGGCACCTTGTATGATGTGATCATATAGGACTGGGCCATGACCTATATGAATATCTAACCAAGATCAGTTTACTGATGAGATTCATATATATATATATATATATATATAAACAAATGATGGCTATATGTGGGTGATCTTAATCCTGAGTGTCTTATCGACTCCTTCAGGTTAGATCGTGGTCTTTGATATACCATGGGTGAGGTCGGAGTTGCATTCCCGATCAATATACTCCGTATGTTGAGATCGCAGTTTGGCTTGTGGCTGGGAAGGTTTGTACACAATAGTGGAATCCACTCCTTCTTGTGAGAAGTAGATGGTAGTTCCCTTAAGGGTTGATTCGGGGCTTGAACAATATGAGCGCTCTCCTAATTCCGTAAGGAATGTAGGATTTATTGTTCATTAGAGAATCAATGGTACTTAAAGGATATATGTAATTAGAGGGGTATAACGGACATTATGACCCAGCACTAATTATGAACTATTGTGAAGGATCACACCATGTGTAATAGCTATATCGATGGACACTGGGTTGTATCAGTCTGTGTAAAAATGTCTGCAATTGAGAGAGTGCAGCTTTGGATTTTTAGTGGAATAACACCGGAGTTAATAATCAAGAATTATTAATTAAAGAGTTTAATTAATGATTCCGAGGATTATTGCAGCTCAAAATATTGTGGGTCCATTAGGTCCCCTTACTAGCTCGATCGATTTAGGTAATAAGGGTCACATATAATTAATTGGACAATCCAATTAATTGTGTTACGAAAGTGACACGTGTCAGGAGTTGATTGAGTAATTGGGTTATTCAATTGATTAAAATGACAATTATTCAATTAAATAATAAGATTATTTAATGATGTAATTAGTCATATATGGAGGGTTTCATTTGTTATTTATTTTTGAATAGTGAGATAATGAGAACATCTCATATATTAAATAAAATAAATTGAAATTTTTTTTTGATGAAATTGGACTGACCTAAGGGGAAAAACATCACAAGCGATCATATGAATTGTTTAAATTTAAATATACATAATATCTTTATTGATAAATAAAATATAGATTTTATTTTAAAAGATAATATGAGGTTATTTGAAAATTATAAAAGAGTTTTATATCTTTTAACTAACCTTACCAAATACGCATAGTGTTTGTATATGATACAAATATAGTTTTGTATAGGATAAAAATATAATGTGCGTGAAACAAATTTGAAAACAAAGAAAAGAAAGGTGTGTGTGAATCAATGTGCACAAGTGAAACAAAAGGAGAAAAAGAAAAAAAAATAGTGCTGTGCGTGAGAAACAAAAAAAAAATGGAAAAAGGAAAATGGTGTGGCTTCACTATTTGAAAGGAAAAAAAATGATATATTTTTCTTTTAAAGAAAAAGAGTTGTTCTAATTTTTGTTTTCTCTTGGAAGAAATTGTTTCTTCTTCTTTTCTCTACATCCTCCTAAGTTCCTGAGTACGTGACGCGCCCACACGCAGTTACCAGTTCCGAAAATAGGTAGGAAGATCGGTGGTACATACCAGGAGCATATCGTAAAGTGAAGGAGCCTCCAAACGTTGGTAAGGTTCTAATTGTTTATTTTATTTATTGAATACAATTTCCTGTGTTTATATATTGTATGTATTAGTTCCGGAAAAATAATTACGATCTCAAGTTCACTGGTTCCAAAAATTTTAAAACTTATTTCCGCTGCATTACCAGTGAACGGGGTTCTAACAGACTATTGCCCAGACCACTGTGACGATGAAACTTGCACGAATCAGGAGGTCTTGTGTTAAAATAAAAGGATTTTCTTGTGGGATTTTGCTATCTAATGCTCTGATATAAATACTAATGTTTCCCTAAGCTTTGGGGTGTGTATAAAATAGCAAGAGAGGCTGAAAGCAACTTGTAGAGAGACTGAAAGAGTGAGACAGAGAGATTGTAAACAAACTCTGAAAGTTGATTTGAGTGTGATTACTCTCTGTGGATGTAGACTTTTGATGAACCACGTAAAATCGCTTGTGTTCTTCTTTTCTTCTTTTATTGATTTCATTATCTGCATGAGGATTTAGATTTGCGAGTTTGTGTTTGCGGATTTTCTATAACAAGTGTAATGACTTGTAAGTTAAATACTTGACTTTCATAATGGATTGATTTTGACCGGATAAAGTTCCTTAGTTTTTTTACAGTTGGATTTTCATGTAAAAATTTGATACTTTGTTAGTTACTTTCTACTCATTCATATTTCTTGTTTTCTGATTTGGTATTTTATGTTTGAATGATGTTTAAATGTTTAAGTGTTGGATTAGTGGTTTTAGTATTAGTTATGGTCGGGTTTATTTTTTCTTTATATGTATAAAGCTTTCTAGTTTTACTTTGGATTGTGCAAAAAATTGTAAACAACCTATTTTGGTCCTCTAGCTTATGTCTTAGCATAAATCTGCATACTATCGATACCGTATTATTATTGTTGAAGTCGATTTTTTGTGAAACCTAGTCAATAACATAGTGGCTGATCGATGCCTGGATCAACCAACGAGGTGTGATCTCGTTGTGTTTCTATTATGTGTGCGAGTCAGCAAAATATATAATAAGTGAAAGAAAAAGATAGGAACAATAAGGGACACCAAGATTTGTATGTGAAAAACCCGAAAGCTGGGAAAAAACCACGGTTGTCATAGCGACAGAGAAAAGTAGATGTTCATTATGTAAAAATGATTATAGTTTACGAGTGACGTGTTGCTTGTGGTGCCTCTACCTTCTTTGCTTGATACATGTGCTTATATAGGGATTAGGGTGCGTCCCTAGTCCTTGGCATGCAAGCAAAGATTATGATTAGGTGAGATCCTAGGAGGATCATATCTAGGCGAGATTCTTGGTGAATCGAGTCTTCAAGCATTTATGGTGCAAGGATCTTCATTCCTTGTGGGAGTTGTCTTCTGAATCTCCACAATTAATACTTTATTTGTCAAATGTTGGATTGTTGATAATTGTCTTGCCTAATATAAGGCCAAATTTTATGGAAGATCCAATTCTACAATGATGTTGAGGATCCCTTCTATTTGCTTTGTGTGTGGTGAGTTCATATTAATTCGTTGTTTCGGTATTCTCATACGAGCTGGTTTCATTAATTGGCGACTTGCTTTTTGCTTTTCAGCTCATCGTTGCCACGCGAGGCTTGTCATATTGACTTGGCCTGATGTCGTGGCAATTCGATTTCATGAATTCCGGGTTCTATGCTGATGTGTTTAGCAAACAAAATTACCTCAAACAATTATTATATGTATTTTGACCTCTTAAGTTTAAGTTTATTTTTCTTGGACCCTTTACAAAAATATTTTGCCTTGTATATGTAAGTTTAAGTCCATGTAGTATGCATATATAGATAGCCAAAATGTTTGATATGTTGCGTGGCAATAACTAATAAGTATTCCTAATGCCAAGAACACATGCCTAAATAAATGCCTCTAAAACCTTCATCAATCATGCAAGCCAGCAACATCGATCTATTTGATAGCATTTGATTAGATACTAATATTACAATCACATAATAGTAATCTATAATATATATTGTTCAGTTAATTGTCTTTTCTTAAGTCAAACATGTGAGCGTAGGCAATGTCGAAGTGTTTTGTCCTCACTTTCGATTGATGGGGTTATTTCGGTTGATCAGACTATTATCAGAGACCACATTGTCAGGTTTTATGTGGATTTATTCTCTTCTGATTTGGATCTGATTGATTAGGATCTTGCTACTGGGATTTTTGAATAGGGTTTCTTTAGTTAAAATGAGCCTAGGATGCCATTTCTTGAGAATCACCATCCTTCCAGCAAATAACCATGGACCGGATTCTAACACATTAGAACAAGCTTCGTCATCCGAAAACTTGAAAAAGAAAAACCCTTTATCATTATCTAAGACTTTTTGCAGGCCACGATTGCCCCACAAACACATTGCAATGTTGTTAACTAGAGAAAATGGGAGCTTTTTCTCAATAAAATAACCCACCAAGCAATTCTTCCATGCTTTAGAACTATCCTCCGCAACTTCCATGGGAGGGGAGACACACTTCCTATTTCCACTTTGAAAGGGCTGGTAGTATTTTAGGTTCACAGGTCTACTTGTGGGAATATCCATAAATGGACCATGGTGAGCACCTTTTAGCTCATTACTATAGAAAACATCACTATTTTCGGAAATTTTACGGGGGCATGTGACCTATAACATTGTTAGCATCTTTATTTACCAAAGAAGGAGTGACAAAGATACTTTTTGTATGGGGCAGCTCTGAATTCCTTAAAGAGGAGACCTCCTCTAGCTGGACTATTTGACCTTCAACGTTTGCGGATGGACATGTTGCACCTTTAGAGGCAGGCTTTTCAACATTACCAAAAGAGGTAGATAGGACAAGTTGTAGCTAGTCAGGTCTATGAGCACCAAGAGCTGATTTTCAAACATATTGCATTGATTCTCGGTCCCCTTCATCTTCCCTAAAACGTTCTTGAGAGGTGCAACAATGCTGGAATCTTCAAGACCTCCATTGTTGCCTAAATTGGCTGCAAAAGTTGAGGTTTGTGGGTAGCTTGATAGGACCCCTTTAGCTTCAGTAACAACAGCTCCGTTTAGAGCATTATGACCATTTCTTGCGTTGATGGATGTATTTAAAATGATCTTGGGTATGCTTGGGCAGTGCTCTCCTTTGCTAGCCATATCGTTGCACTTAATAGAGTCATTAGCCTTTAAAAAGGAAATAACATCAGCTGAGGAAACTTTGTGAGGAGAGGGAAGATGGCAGTCTTTCATGGAAGGGATGTGAGGAAGAACACTAGAAATGGAGGAAGAAAGTGTTTCCGGAAAGGGTGGATGAGAACCAAGGCAAGGAAGGGATAAGTGTTTAGAGGAGGGATTCATGGATGGAGAAGAATCCATCATGAAAATGGGCTGGTAAAGGGTGAGGGCATCAAGAGAATTTCTAGAGAGAAGGAGGAGCATCTACAAATTCTTCCTTTAATCTTCTTCAAAGTTGCTTCAAGATCTAGTTAAAACTAAGAACTAATTTGATCTCTAAGGCAACAACTTTTCCTCTATAAGTGTTTACTTCTATGTAAAAACTATGAAAAACTACTCTTCTTTATATCTATATCTATTTATAAAATACTACTACATATATATAATAGGTTAACAAAGATATTTAAGTGTATGTAGTGGGTAAGAAAAATCATTGATTTATCAAGTGGATTGCTGACGTGGAAAGCATTTGCGAGACAAATCTGCGAGATGGAACTGGCATATTGAAGTCACAGTGTAGCTTTTGTTAGTGAGAACTCGCAGATTTGATGGCGGTGGAATTCGGGGTAACTTCTGCTAGGTAAATCTGCGAGGTTGATCTCGCAGTGTCTGGTAGCAGTATCTTCTGAAATGGTGTTGTGAGTTGAATCTACGAGATGGAACTCGTAGAATTGAAGTTACAGTTCTGATCTGCCGGCTTGAGGTCACAGAATGACATGGCAGTTGCTTCTAGAGTTGCTCTGTGAGTTGGTCCTATGAGATTGAACTCACAGAAAGAGATTGCAGTCGGATCTGGGAAATGTCTGCTACTTTGAATTTTGATACTGAAGTTGTAGTGTGATGTCGTAGTCCTTTCTGGGGAGCATCTGCGACTTGGAACTGTGACGTTGAACTCACAGATTCCATCTTTTCTTCCATAAATCCCTTCTATTACGTGAAAACTCCTACTTGGGACAAAAATGCCCTTGGATGAGTAATTATGTCTGAAAATACTTTTACAAGCCAATAAATACTTAAAACATTCCAAAAATGGCAATAAAGGAACATGATTAAGAGCTCAAAACATGTATACTTTTTGAGCGATCAAAACCCCCAAACCTAACCTTTGTTCATCCTCGAGCAAATCATAAGATAACAAAATTAACTACCAATAAATATATATATATATATATATATTCATATATATCAAACGAACAAAAAGGGACAAGACCTAATATGAAAACAATGTCAAGATCGGTGTACACACAAGAAACTAAACTTGTAAGAATTTCTAGGTGAAGAATATCTTGAAGAATAGAGCTAGTTTGAGCTTTAATTGACTTACATGTTGAGTTAGATTTTTGTCAAATCTATGTTTTCACATGTTTATGGAGTTGTACTGTGCTAGCTTCAAATCTAGGACTATCTTGTGTGTTTATTGACTTGATTTTAATGATTGATAGTCTTTTCATATGCTATGTCACTTCGATTGAAGATTTGTTGAAATAGTATATGCTATTGATGATTTAGGGCTTGATTGAATCTATGCCCATCTTGTGAATCTAAGCTCTAATATTTTGCTAGAAATTCATTTCTGAAGTTATCAAGTTGATTCTAGCATTTTTATGTGATTGAACATAATCTAGATTTTTGTGTGTGTTAGGTGTTTCACTTACACTAGATTTATTGTTCATGTTACAAGTTCTAGAAATTATTTTTTTTGAGCTTTTGTTGATAAAAATCTAGTTCTTCATGTTATATTCCTAATCCACACATTTCATATCTACATGCATCATTAACTGTGATTGCATTGTTTTTAGGATTGTAAACTAGAGTATTTGACATGTGCATATTGATTCAATTCTAGTTTCCATATGATATATTGATCATATGTACTATGTTGTGTGCGTTTGCATCATTTGCATTCACTTAGATCACATGCCTTGTGAAAAGGTTGGAAGTCTCATTCCTTAGAGTGATTCTTTGGATCGAGCATTGGAAGTCACATTTGGAGAGTGATTCTTTAAGTTGTGCATTGGAAGTCATATTTCTTAGAGTGATTCTTTGATTGGTGCATTGGAAGTCTTGGCTACGATTGAGGTGATCCGGATAGCTAAGCATGGAAGTCTTATTTCTTAGAGTGATTCTTGATTTGAGCATGGAAGTCACATTTTGGGGAGTGATTCTTCAATTTGTGCAAGGTTGCATCTCTTTCATTGTGTAGGGTTTAAAGGTAGATTTCTAGGTGAAGTGGTCACCCGTGGATGTTTTCTCTTCGGAGGTTTTACGACGTAAAACCATGAGTTGATTTTCTCTATTCCTATCTCTTTATATTTATGTATGTGTTGATATATATCTTGATTGATATCTTTGTAATTGTTAATCATATAATATCAACTTTGTACATTTTGAGGCTTTACGAAAAAAAAAGCCAAGTTATAAATTGAGTTTGTATCACATGCAAGTTATAGCTTACATTGATTTTGTTTGAACGAGCATATCTTTAATTAAATTGATATTGCTTGTTCTTGTTTTTTAAAGTGTGATACAAGCTACTTAGAGGGACAAACTTTTGGTTTGTTTCAAGGGAATGAAAAAGGTGTACTAACCTATTCACCCCCCTGGATTAGCTTAAGGCAAATTAACCGTGCTTGTATTTTTTTCAAGAAGAAGCCTTTCAGGCCGGGACTTATAGGGGAAATCTGGAAGATGTACCGCAGTTCGCTACGCCCCGGCTCCTTCTAGCCCCAGTTCATGATAACTCACTTTTTGTGTCGTTACCAAATTGCGAATATCAGAAGATATTTATAAAGTTGTTCCTACGAAATGTGCTTTAAAGTTTTTAAAACTTAGTAAAGCGGTAAGTGAGGTTATCGTCCACATGGAGGTGTTATCCGTCGATTGTCTCTCGTTTTAGTGATTATTGAAAGCAATAAAAATAAGAACATGGCAAGGGTGAGGAGTGGTGTGTGTGAAGTGTAGCATTTGAGTGTGTGTGTGTGTGTGTGTGTGTGTGTGTGTGTGTGTGAACAAGAGCAATGAAAGTATACAAACAAGAAAACATGGAAGGGAGAGAATGGTGATTAAAATGAAAAATATAAAATGGCGGATAAGAGAGATGCAAGAAAATGGATACATATGATACTTATGACTACAAAAACATTCGCGCCACCTAAAATAACTAACATGCACAGACACTCATTTCTCTTTGTTTTGTTCTTGAGCGTTTTTATGTGTATTTATGGCTCGTTTGGTTCTTATTGCATGCATTAGGTAAAAAGGCATGAAGGGGGGCAAATTGGACCAATTAGTGCACAAATGAAGTGAAGAAAGCATAAGTGCACGGGTAGCATACCCGTGCACTCACCCGTGCACCGGAAGGTGGATTTGAGAAGACCAAACTACACGGGTAATTGCACGGGTCACACCCGTGCACCTACCCGTGCAGTTCACCAGACTAGGGAGCAAGGCCACGGGAGAAGGCAACTACACGAGTGGTGCTCGGGTCATCCACCCATGCACACACCCGTGCACATTGTGCAAATCTGAAGAGAAATGAAGACTGCACGGGTAACCTACCTCTGCTATACGGGAAATCCAGCTCGCCACATCAGCATTTTGGCCTAGTTTTTGAAGGAAGTATAAATGGTTTTCAATTCTGATTTTCAAGGAGAGACCCACGACCATACACCATTCCATTGATTCTTTCTCTCTTTACATCCCAAAAACCTTTTCTCACCAAAAATCCATCATCATCTCCATCAATTGCTACTCACAAGGACATAGGGAAGAAATAAGGTTCTACATGGGTCCTTTCTACTTCCCTCCTTTTTATTCTTGTATTCCATTTGTTATGAGTAGCTAAATCCCATTAAGGGATTGATGTGATTCACTTGTAAATATGGGTATTTGTAATGAACTCAATATCTTCTATTAAAAATCTATCTCATTGGTTCTATTCAATGTTTTACTTGATTTCTAAGGCAATTTGTGTTTGATTGTACATGACTCTCTTCATGAGTTGTTTGAGAAGTTATATGTGTAGAGAATCAAGTTTACATGCTTGCCTCTCTAAGCTCAATTGAATAGGAGGATTGAACAAGGGTATATGACCCAAGTAATATCCAGACTTATTAATCTCACCTAATTCTAATCTTTCATGGGTAATCAAGACTATACATCCTAGGATTGTTTGCATGTGATAGATTAAGCATTAACCTATACATGATGGGTTGGTGATTTTTAACAAAGAGATATGTCCCATATGAGATAGATGTTCTTTCATTGTATAACCAAGTGTGGCTGGCCAATGCTATACATGATGGTTTGGGCACTCACAAGTGGTAAATAATCATTACTATACATCCTTGGGTGATTACATTAGTTAATGACAATCATTGTGAGTTCATTCTTTACCCATTGTTTGCTAGTTGAATTCATCAATTCCTTAATCTACATATCACATATCCATACCTTTTTAGAATAGTACATTTAAGTGCATTTTAGCTTTAGCTTACATTTTAGTTTTGTTTCTTCTCCAAAACCATATCAATTTACTTTTCTAGCATTTTTAACTAAAGCATTGATTTACTCATAACTATCGCTCGATCTCTGAGGAACGATACCCATACTAGTTTTATACTTGTTTGAGTGCATCTTGGGATCTTACAAATTTGTTTAAATAGTGCATATCACGACATATTAAATATTGCGCGACCAAAATGGCGCCTCTACCGGGGATCGGTGTACATAGTTATGATTAGGTTTTGTTTTAGTAAAAAAATTTACATTTTTGTTTCTTTTCTTTGATTTGGATTTTGAGGGTTATATTTATTGTACCATTACTATATTGATCTTATTCTAGTTGTGTTAGTTTCGTGTGATTGCATTGTGTTGTGTATCTTGTGGCAGGATACATGGATTACTATCCAGGACAAAGTTTTGGACCACTTAAAGACCAGAGTTATCAAGATTAGGATCTTTACTAAGGGTATCAACCAGAATGTTTTGAGAGTGAAGCCTAGCTCTAGAAGAATAAGTGCTGGATTTTATGAGAAATAGTTTTTAGATAAAGAAAGATATAATGTCGTCACAGCAGAGGACTTTATAGGCTATGCAGGCATCACAACCAACAAATGAAGAGTGTTACGACATAAGTGAGTTTGATGATGGACTATTGGATGAGGAGCCTAGAAGCTTCATGCAGTCAACTACACAAAGGACACATGATTTCATAGCTCCACAACAAGCAATTAGAGGGATACTGGAGGATTACATGCAAGCGAATGATAGAAGAGCAAGAAAAATTGATGATGCCATACATAGACTCGAAGGACAGATTGGACAACTAGCAGATATGTTACCGGAAAAAGAGAAAGGAAGATTTCCAAGCCAACCAGAGCAAGCAAAGGCAATCCTTAGAAGTGGACGGGTATTGGGGAATGGAAACAGAGAGAGCACTGAAGAAGAAAAAGAAAAGACACAAAAAGAAGACACATTTGAGAAAGAGATAGAAGATGAAAGTAAGAATGAAGATATGCCACTAGAACAGAGGAAACAACTTCACAAACCATCCAACCTTCATACTTCATCTATACCTTTTCCCGGGAGGTTGAAGAATTCCAAGATGGAAAAATCTTTCCAAGACATTTTTGACATCCTATCCAAAGTGAATATCAATCTACCTCTTTTGGATGCGATCCAAAAGATGCCAGCTTATGGGAAATTCTTCAAGGAACTGAGTAAGGATAAAGAAAGATTTCGACCAAGGCAACAAGAAAGGTTAAACATAAATGTGAGTGCGGTAATTTAGAAGACTTTGCCTCAGAAAATGAAGGACCCTGGTAGCTTCATCATCGACATTACCATCGGAGGGGTGAACCAAGAGAAGGCTATGTTGGATTCGGCTGCAAGCATTAACTTGATGCCGTTCTCAGTCTACAAGAAGTTAAGATTAAATGACCTCAGATCTACCACCATGTCTTTAATTCTAGCAGATTCATCATCAAGAAACCCCAAGGGAATTAGTGGAGGACATGTTGATTCAAGTTAAGGAGTTAATCATTCCTACAGATTTTGTTGTCATTGACATGGATGAAGACCGGGACGAAAAACATATGAAACTACTTTTGGGATGACTGTTTATGGCAACTGCTAGAGTAGTGATCGATATGCACAAAGGGAAACTTACTATGAAGGTATTAGATGAGACGGTGGAGTTTAACATTTTTGAGACTATTTCTTATCCGGTGGGGTCTCATGACTACTTAGGTTGGATGCATTGGAGGAAGAAGTTGAAGGGGCAGTGGAAGAAGAGTTTAGTAGGACAGAAACTAATGAGGAAGTGAGCCTTGAAGACATGGTGGAAAGTCCGGAACAAGGAGGTGAATATTTGGGGGATAGTTTAAGGGAGTCAGAGGGAGAAGAGTGTGAACAACATGAAAGACCTTCCCAACCTCTCGAGTTAAAGCCACTTCCATCAGACTTAAAGTATGTATTTTTGGACGAGGACATGAAGAACCCAGTGATTATTGCTGCAAATGTGGACAACAGTCAGGAAAGAAAACTGCTTGAAGTATTGAAGAAGCATAAAAATGCCATTGGATGGACAATTGAAGACATAAGGGGAATTAGTCCTACTATCTGCATGCACAGACTCTCATTAGAGGAAGGCTCTAAACCATTCAGAGAACCATAGAAAAGATTAAATCCTATAATGCAAGAGGTAGTGAAAAAGGAAATCCTCAAGTTACTAGATGTAGGAATCATTTATTATATCTCTGATAGTAAATGGGTGAGTCCAATTCATGTGGTACCTAAGAAGTCAGGAGTCACGGTAGTTAAGAATGAAAGGGATGAGTTGGTGGCTCAGAGACTTCAAACAGGGTGGCGTGTGTGCATAGACTACAGGAAATTGAATGCCATGACCAAAAAGGACCATTTCCCGTTGCCCTTCATAGATCAAGTTTTGGAACGATTGGTAGGACATAGTTTCTATTGTTTTCTGGATGGCTATTCATGTTATAATCAGATAGTGATAGCCCTAAAAGACCAAGAGAAGACAATATTCACATGCCCATTTGGGACATACGCTTATAGAAGAATGCCATTTGGGCTTTGTAATGCTCCGGGAACCTTCCAAAGATGCATGACATCTATTTTCTTAGAGATGATTAGGGAGATAATAGAAGTGTTTATGGATGATTTTTCAGTATATGGAGATTCATTTAGTTTGTGTCTTCAGAATCAGGCTAAAGTACTTGAGAGATGTTCGGAGAACAATTTAGTACTCAACTGAGAAAAGTGCCATTTCATGGTGCAGTAGGGAATAGTTTTGGGGCATGTCATTTCTTACAGGGCATAGAAGTGGACAAAGCCAAAGTGGAAGTTATCAAGAGCCTACCACCACCTCGGGGCGTTAAAGATATAAGATCTTTTCTAGGACATGTTGGGTTTTACAGAAGGTTCATTAGGGATTTCTTAAAAATTTCTAGACCATTGTTTGTGCTCCTTCAGAAAGACAGAGAATTTGAGCTGAATCAGAAGTGCTTGGTAGCATTTGAAACATTAAAGGAAGCATTGACCACAACACCCTTGATAGCACCACCTAACTGGGAGCTACCTTTTGAATTGATGTGTGACGCCTCGGATTATGCTATTGGTGATGTATTGGGACAACGAGTTGACAAGGTCCCTTATGTGGTATACTATGCATCACGAACTTTGAATGATTCTCAGTTGAATTACTCTACAACAGAGAAGGAATTGCTTGCAGTAGTGTTTGCGCTTGAAAATTTTGGACAATATTTGGTGGGCACCAAGGTGGTAGTATATTTGGATCACTCAGGTCTTAGATATTTATTGCAGAAAAAGGATTCTAAGCCTAGGTTGATCAGATGGGTCTTATTACTTTAGGAGTTTGACTTAGAAATCAGAGATAAGAAGGGGTGTGAGAATGTGGTAGCAGACCATCTTAGTATATTGGTTCATGAGTGTCCATCCGGAAAGGAGGAGGTTCCATTAAGAGAAAATTTCCCAGATGAGTAGTTGTGGGTAGTACACAATGAGGAACCGTGGTATGCCTATCTGGCAAATTATCTGACCCACGATATTCTGCCTGCAGAGTTAGACTCACAAGGAAGGAAACAATTCATAGCAAAAGCTAGACATTTTTTCTGGGATGAACCATATTTGTTTAAACATGGGCCTGATTAGGTTATCCAAAGGTGTGTACCAGAATCAGAACAGGGAGATATTCTTAGATTTTGCCATGATTTTTTGTGTGGAGGCCATTTTGGGGCAAGAAAAACTGCATTTAAAGTGCTTCAGTTAGGATTTTACTGGGAATCCTTGTTTAGGGATGCTCTCAAATTATGTGCAGCATGTGATAAGTGCCAGCGCACCGGGAATATTGGAAAAAAGAATGAGATGCCTCAATCTGGAATCTTAGTAATGAAAGTTTTTGACACATGGGGAATTGATAATGGAAGTTTTTGACAAATGGGGAATTGATTTCATGGGACCCTTTCCACCATCACCTATATCCTTGTGGGAGTGGATTATATGTCAAAATGGGTTGAAGCAGTTGCTACAAGGACAAATGATAGTAAGGTGGTGGTGAAATTTGTGAAAGAAAACATTCTAGCCAGATTTGGAACTCCGAAAGTGATAATCAGTGATGGAGGGAGTCATTTTTGCAAAAAGATTTTTGGAAACTTGATGAAGAAATATGGAGTCCGTCATAAGGTAGCCACCCAGTATCATCCACAGACATTAGGGCAAGTAGAAGTGAGCAATAGGCACATCAAGCAGATTTTGGAGAAAACAGTGAAGTCTACACGAAACGATTGGGCAGCAAGGTTGAATGATGCTCTATGGGCATATAGGACAACATACAAAACTCTGATTGGGATGATCCCTTATAGGTTGGTGTTTGGAAAAGCGTGCCATCTCCCTTTGGAGTTGGAATACCATGCTTGGTGGGCTATCAAGAAGCTAAATTGGGAATATGACAAGGCAGAAGAAAAGAGAAGCCTCCAGTTGAATGAATTGGAAGAATTTAGACTACATGCTTATGAGAACGCAAGGATTTACAAGGAAAAGACCAAGCTAATCCATGATAGGAAAAGACCAACCCGTGCACCTACCCGTGCAGTTCATCAGACCAAGGAGCAAGGCCACGGGAGAAGGCAACTGCACGAGTGCTGCACGGGTCATCCATCCATGCACATTGTGCAAATCTGAAGAGAAATGAAGACTGCATGGGTAATTGCATGGGTAACCTACCCGTGTTATACCTGTGCTATACGGGAAATCCAGCTCGCCACATCAAAATTTTGGCCTAGTTTTTGAAGGAAGTATAAATAGTTTTCAATTCTGATTTTCAAGGAGAGACCCACGACCATACACCATTCCATTGATTCTTTCTCTCTTTAAATCCCAAAAACCTTTTCTCACCAAAAACCCATCATCATCTCCAGTCAATTGCTACTCACAAGGACATAGGAGGTGGATTGAAGCTTGAAGAAAGAAGGTTCTACATGGGTCCTTTCTACTTCCCTCATTTTTATTCTTGTATTCCATTTGTTATGAGTAACTAAATCCCATTAAGGGATTGATGTGATTCACTTGTAAATATGGGTATTTGTAATGAACTCAATATCTTATATTAAAAATCTATCTCATTGGTTATATTCAATGTTTTACTTGATTTCTAAGGCAATTTGTGTTTGATTGTACATGACTCTCTTCATGAGCTGTTCTTTCAAGTTATATGTGTAGAGAATCAAGTATACATGATGCTTGCCTCTCTAAGCTCAATTGAATAGGAGGATTGAACAAGGGTACATGACCCAAGTAATATCCGGACTTATTAATCTCACCTAATTCTAATCTTTCATGGGTATTCAAGACTATACATCCTAGGATTGTTTGCATGTGATAGATTAAGCATTAACCTATACATGATGGGTTGGTGATTTTTAACAAAGAGATATGTCCCTTATGAGATAGATGTTCTTTCATTGTATAACCAAGTGTGGCTGGCCAATGCTATACATGATGGTTTGGGCACTCACAAGTGGTAAATAGTCACTCTTATACATCCTAGGGTGATTACATTAGTTAATGACAATCATTGTGAGTTCATTCTTTACCCATTGTTTGCTAGTTGAATTCATCAATTCCTTAATCTACATATCACATATCCATACCTTTTTAGAATAGTACATTTTAGTGCATTTTAGCTTTAGCTTACATTTTAGTTTTGTTTCGTCTCCAAAACCATATCAATTTACTTTTCTAGCATTTTTAACTAAAGCATTGAATTACTCATAACTATCGCTTGATCTCTAAGGAACTATACCCATACTTGCCACAAACTACTTTTGTACTTGTTTAAGTGCATCTTGGGATCTTATAAATTTGTTTGAATAGTGCATATCACGACATATCAAATATTACGCGTTCACACTCCTATATTGGGTTCAACCTAGCCTTAAGTAAGGCCTCTAGATATGGAAATGTGAGAGTCGATTAATCCTCTAAAGCTACTCATCGAGGATGTATCGCATGAGCAACTACTAAAGACTGCGTTTAAGCACATGTCACCTATAAGCAACAATCAATAGAGACATTAAGCATAAATGGACCCTCAACCACTACTCGCCGAGAGTGTATCGTACGAGCAACGCACAAGGGTTGCATAAGCATGTATGTTTATAGAACCGAAACCCACAAATGCAGAGTGTATGCTCTTCATGAGTTCCACCCAAACAACAAAAACACTCACGTCAATCCAAAATATGCATTTCGAATAATCCATCTACGTATGAGCAATCATGGGATGCTTAATTAATCTACTCCTAAATTACATTAATCTACTCCTAATCTCAATCATACACGCACATCAATTTCTACTATACATGCCAAGAATGTAAAGACAAGAGTTATCCCTAAACATGCATCAAGAGTTGGGTTGTCAATCCTACTTAATACAAGTCAAGAATCAATTAAGTGCAATTAAATGGGACAATAAAAGAAGAAATCAAATACAAGTCAATCAAATAAATGGAACTAATATTAGGGTTTACATATTTCCCAAATGGGGATACACATCAAATAAAGAAAATACAAGAGAAGAGTAAAAGAAGAAACCCAAGGGTGTCAATCCCGGATCTCTAAGCTCGAGAGTGGCTCAATTGTCATCTCGGATCTCCAAGCTCCATGGAAGCTCCTCCTCCTCATAGACAAGGTAGGGTGCTCTTTCCTCTTGAATCTCATCCAAAGGTGGGTGGCTGCAAGTAAAGAGTGATGATGGGGAGGCAATCCATTGAGGTTTTCCTCCATGGATGCCTTTGGTAGCTCCTCTCTCTCTCTTGATTTGGTGGAGAAGAAGAAGTGTGGAATGGATGGATTAATTGAATGAATGGATCAATGAATGATGGGTTTTGTAGCTAAGTGATGTAATTATAGGTTTGAGAGGCTAGGGTACGAAATAGGTGTAAAATGATGCATCTGCCCCTCTAAAAATGTCTAAAAACATGACTTTTGCCTATCTGGAACACACAGTGCGCGGGTAAGGGACCAGCGCAGTGACCCATGCATAGAAAATTCTTGGCCTCTGATCTCCCAGTGTGCTGGTGGTTTCGTTGGAATGGACCAACGAAGTCTAGGATGTGCGCAGGTATGTTTACTAGCGTAAGGACTCGCGCAATTCACTCTTCTTTTGGCTCATTTGCCTCGTTTTTTGCTAGAAAGTCCCGATTTCCGCCTCCAGGGCCTGAAATCCATTGAATGCCTGAAATAACTATAAAACGAGCCATTAGACACTAAAAAATGCTTAAAAACATGCTAAAGGATATGGAATTGAGGGCCAAAATGTATGACAAATTTGGCACGATCAAATCCTATAAGCTTCCCTCCACATAACCAGGAAGTAGACCAGGTTAAGCCAGGAGACTGGAGACATCTGTATAGGAGCAACTTGAAAAACGTGTAAAGCGTGGCGCAACGTCGGATGGAGTGGCAGCCAGAGACCACAACAAAAGGATGACACATGAATGGCCTGTTGACCCTTAGAAAAAGGGGTGTATGCAGTGAAGCCTTTAATCGGAAGAGACAAGATGATGTCCTTAGGAACACTGTACTCATAGTGAATCTTAGCCAGGGTCTCCCGGATAGCGGTAGAATCGGGGATGCAGTTGAACTCCTTTCGTAGAGACAACGTCAGCCCTATCACCATAGAAACCAGGTCCACCCCGTCTCTGCCAATCCAGACTGCCCCCTCAACCTGATCCACAGTGCCACTAGATTCCCCCGTTGACATTGAGAGAGATGAATCCAAGATGTTGGTAAAACCGGTTCCGATTGAGGTGTTTCTGCCAGAAAGCCGTAGTTTTATCTTACCTCCTTCATCATCAGAAAGAGGATAGTTCTTCCTTTTCCTCAGGTGTAAGGGAGGGCGGGGAATCCTCCAGCTAGTCTGGGTTAAAAGGGTAAACATGAACCTCCTTCTTATTTGAGTCACCAAACATGGTAGAAGATAGGCAAGGAGACATGCAATTTGAGAAGAAGAGAAGAAGTGGAAATGGCAAACTTAAAGAAGGTTTATTTTTTTTCAAAAATAACATCTGTGAAGTGGGAAAATGGTGGAGGGAGTGAAACAGTGGCCCTACTTATAGAAGATGGGTTAGCACAACCATCAGATCAATCTGGACTATTGAAAGAAATGAATGAAAGAGATCGCTTCAAGAAACTGCCCTGATTAGACGTGTGATGACTACGCAGACATGCTTTTAACTAAAGGCCTCGACCCATTGTGATACATGGCAAAAAGAAATGATGGCCCTCCCCCCGACGCGCCCCGAGGTTCACACCCGACTACACAACGGTTACTATTGCATTGAGTGCAACTTCTTCTTTGGTCTTGCTAGGACAATAAAGGGAAATCAAATAGGAAAGGAAATTGAACCGGTCCTAGATGCACTACATCGGCCGTCGCCAATGACCCGATGGTGGTCCAGCTAAGCCCCACAGAAGGTCAACCACAATCATCACCAAAGAAAGAACCTGAGTTCCAGCAGACAGAAGGGATGAAAAAAGCACCTAGGCAGAAAGAGGAAACAATAGGAAGAAGTGCTTGATGGTTGCAGCGTGATAGACATTGACACTGTCCCCTTAGCAAGTCTCTAATGTGAAATCGACTTGCCCAGCCAGCTCAAGCACCTCCGGCCAACCAGATACACTCGTACTTTTATTATTAGGTACTTTTATTATTGGAAAGTAGACAACACATTCCTCAAAAATGACCAACACATGATACACTCTATATTGAACTCGACGTCTACCCAATCCCTATTGGTAGATTGGAAATTCCTTAAAAGTGATCAACAAATGACACACTTTCTATTGGACTCCACTTCAACATAACACCATTAAGAAGTTGGAAATTCCTCAAGAGTGATCAACAAATGACACACTTTCTATCCAAGGCACCCATGCCTCTAGAAAGTCTCTCATGCTAAATTATCAGGACCACATGTCCTAACCAAGACTCCTTTCTTAACTATGCTGACCATATGTCCTAGCCAAGGCTTTATGCCTTTTACAACGACTTCCTAGTGTGACCAATGAATGCAAAATGTAAACAAGCACTTAACCTAGAATATGAGATCAATACATTCTATGGGAACTAGACATAAGCATGTGAGTTCATAAATCAAAGTTGTCTAGTTACTAAACATGAATAAACTCTAGAACATGTGAAAACACTTAAACACATTAAATTCCTATAATCATTCATGTGACTAAAACTTGAATCAAACATATACATTAAGTACACATTCAAGATTTTAGTAACAAGCATAAACATGCTAGATTCACAAAATATGATCAATGAATATTCTTAACAATTATTTATAGCATGTATTTATGAACAAGTCAATTAAATCTAAATAGCTCTAAATATGAAATCAAATGTGTTAATCCTAAATATTTTCAACTAATGAGACCTAACACATGAAAAAGCTATCAATCATGAAAATAAAGTCAATCAAAGAACATATAGCACTAGATAATAAGCTAATCACAATACAACTCACAAACATATGAAAACCTAGATTTCAAGAAAACTAGTTCACATTCAAGTCTCTAATTAGACTAGATTAGCTTATAATTGAAGCTCTACTTCTCAAATACATTTTTTTCAAGTAACACATACATATAGAAGAAGAAAACCCAAGTTAATTGAAGACTTTGAAGATCAAAACACAAAGATCAGAACAATACCTTGTAATCTCGTGCAGTTTCGGTTAGGACTATAAAACCACCCCAAAACGTGAAAAAATGATAGAAATGTAACTTGGATAAGGTAGGGGACTTCAATACAAAGAATCTCCAACTTGAATCACTCAAATCGGAGTTGATTTGAGAAAGTTATGGTGTTTGGAAGATGAGAAAAATTGGAGAGAAAATTCTGCACAAATTTTCTAAGTTTTCTTCTTGAAATGAAAAATGAAAGGGAAAGTGAATTTAAATGAGAGGGAGAGAGAGCAAATGAGGAGGACCAATGGTCACGTGCCACCTCATATCCTTGAGGAGGTGTGTGGCCATCTCGAGGGCAGGAGGCCCTCCTCCCTAAGATGGCCAAGCTCCTCCTCGGGAATGGGTGGCAAGTGGCCAAAGGCCACTTGCATCCTCCCTCGCACACCTTCGCGTTCTTCGACCGTTCTCCATCCTCCGAACTCCGAATTTGATTACATTTTTGGATTACGAACCAAGAGTCTCTCATGCACATGGATGACTATGAAACTTATACTAGAAATTATGAATTTGACTTGATACATGAAGACAAAGACAATGCATGGTAAGTGACCAGAAAGTTTCGTAACTTTTTACTCGAAACTTGAAAACTAATGAATGAGTAACCGAAATGACCGAAACTCAATAAGGAATAATATAAGACCAAATTCAACTCCAAATTCCATAAAACACAAACAAACAAACAAACACATGAACACACATGAATGCCATTTCCTAGATATAGTCCTAGAACATGCAATTTACAAAACTTGTCAATTTAAAGCTAATGCATAAGCATTCAATATCATGTGTGTGAATGTGTTATACAAATTGAGCACAACGATGCAGGGACATATATGGATGCAATGTGTGTGTGTGTGTATGTGTGTGCCTAAGCCTTGTAAGAGAAATGAGGTCTAAATATACCTTTGTTAAGCAATGAAGCATATTTCTCTTTGAAGGCTCAATCTTGCTAGATAAGTTGCCAAATCTTCTTTGAAGCTTGCATCATCATTAATCAAAGACAACTAATCAATACAAGTGAAACATTGTTTTGATACGGAATTAATGCCAACATGACTTCAAAATCCTAACAATCTCCCCATTTGGCAAATTCCATGTCAAAAACCCTATATATATACTAAAATAATTACAAAGAAGATTGGTCACAATGAGTTACAATGAATTACACATTCCTAGACTAATCTTCAAAAAATCTTGAACTTCTTCTTGATCCTCTCTTGTAATCACCTAAAATCAACTTGAAGCACAATGTATATACAAGAGACAACACATATGGCAATATACATTTTGGCAGGAGTAAAGCATTTAAAACTCAAATGGATCATGTATCTCCCCCTTAATACAGCCAATCCAAAATATTCTAACCAAACTTATTACAAATTATTACATGCCATGAAAGTTCAAGAAGTTCAAGTTTCCAAATGAAACATAAAATAAACAAACAAACAAACAAAATAAAAAGATTGAGACTAAGTAAGTTAGCACATATTTCTCCCCCTTTTTGACATGATATGAAGCCAAAAGGAAAAGAAAATGAAATGTACCTCATGATCATTCTACTAGCCACTTGTATCACCATGAAACTTTGAGCGATTGATAGTTCTCACATTATGCTTTAGAGTAGATCGTTTGCTTGAGGAGATACTTTCTTCCAACTCTTTGATCCTAGCATCTTGTTGAACTACCTTATCATTGAGTTCTTAAATCTTCCTTTGTGATTCTTCAATCTTCACACTTGACTTTTCAACCTCTTCCTTCAATTGTGTAGCCCAATCCGGAAGATAATTTGTGCTAAATACATGGCTGGAATCTTGAGATTCACTAAAGAGCCCAAAAGTATCACAAGGCATTCCCTTATCTTTGTATGACATAAAAGTCACTCGTTTAACACTAAACTTCTCTAAGGGAGGTAATAGCACATCTTCCTCATGTGTTTTCACACCTTGAGCCAAACACAAATGAGTTATAAACCCCGTAAGTGCTAACTTCTTATCCAACCTAGTTGAACAAGCCGTACTATCAATATATTTCATAAGAACTTCTCCAAGGTTTATGGGTTTGCTAGTCACTAAGGCATACACAATCTTGATTTTCTCTTTGTTTAGCTCGGTAGAGTTAAAAGATCCCACAAGATTTTTGTAAATAAAAAAATGCCAAAAGACACTAGCCTTAGTCAACTCACTTTGGCTAATGAAAGCACGACGATTAACCCACTCAAAATCATTGTCATCGCATAGAGTTCTACCCATCATATTGAGATTCTTAACAATTTCAACATCAAGAAAGTCCGACTCAATATCATTGGATAATCCAAGGAATTTAATGATATTCTCTGAGTTAACTCTAAAGACTACACCCCTCACATCCATAAAGGCATCTACATTGGTTGTCCTATGCTTGTACTCATGGTAGAATTCCCTAACAATACTATCATTGACCATTCCAAGCATATTAACCCATGTACCCCAATTTCTATCAATAATAATCCGACGGACATAAGAACCTCTACACTTACACAAATCTATACCCCTCTCTTGCAACAACTTTTTGTTTCCCATAACACCCAAAGGATTCAACCTAGTGGATTTGGATTTCTTAGAGGTAGATTTGGTTTTGTGTATGGGTTTAGAAGGATCACTACTCCCGGTAGTCGTGTTTCTTCACATGACCTTGTGTAGAGAATCACTAAACACATAAAACAAAAGTAAGTGGAAACAATCAAAGCAAGTTAGTCATCAAAAATACAAAATCATATGGTAATAAAAAGAATCATCATGCAAATCAAGACATATTAAATAGCATCTACAACATTCATCATATCAACCAAAGAATATGCCAACAAATATCAACTTGAAACATGTGAACATATCATAAAAGAGAGCAAATTTTAGCATACTATGTTCCCCCTTGATATAAATGCTCTATCTAGGATCAAGATAGCATATTTTTCACCATGAAATTCACACAATCACACATTCAAGCAATTTTAAAGAAATTCAATAAAATAAGCTTCACAAACTATGAGAGATACACCAAGATTTTCAATCTCTCTCATAATTCTTCTAAAATTGCTAGAATATCAATATACTTATAAACAAAGTGTGTGTGCGAATTTTGCTTGAAGCATATGTAAAGAAGTAATTTGATAATCAACATGCAAACCATATCAACATCTATTCATCTTAAGCTTTTCCATAAAAGGTCAAACCGATTATCATCTGGAGTTTTTGTTTTTCAGAGAATAGATTTCAACATATGAGCATGTGTGTGCATGTGGCTCGTCATCCCATTTCTATTTGACAACCCGAGCATTTTTTATTTTCAACTATACTCCTTTAAGCCTTTTTTTTTGGCTTTGAATAAAAAAAAAATTTGTTGATTCTTTTCAACACTTATTTGATTTTTCTAACATAAACATATACTTTTTTATGACAGCTTTCACTCATCACAATGGTATAGCCCTTTCCTACATTAGGCGGTTGTACAACCTAGGTGTGTAGCCCTTTTCGTGAAGGTGCTCGTTGTGATTCTTTTCAACACTTATTTGATTTTTCTAACATAAACATATACTCTTTATGACAGCTTTCACTCATCACAATGGTATAGCCCTTTCCTACATTGGGCGGTTGCACAACCAAGGTGTGTAGCCCTTTTCATGAAGGTGCTCGTTGAGTTCTATGTAGTGCCAAAGCAAAATGGATACTAACCATAGGTCATCTTTAATGTACTAGTCATAGGACTTCAAGGTGTATCCACAACTTACATATATTCAAATTCAACTTACTTAACCAAACATACAAGAGAAGCAAAGTGCAATTTTTGAAAACCAAGTTTTATAGCTTACAAGCACATGATCTAAAAGCAATGCAAATAGACTTACTTAAGATCATTACTTCTCAATAGAGTAGCTTTCAAAGAATATGAAGCTCATATTTTTCAAAAATATGCCACTCAACAATTAAACATATAATTCACACATCATGATTAAGATCAATGTGAACAACATCACTAAAAATCTTAAAAGAGCAAATGTCAAGGAGAACCATAAGAACACTATACTAGTTCTCTAATAAGACATGCTTCATGATGAAACACAAATAGTGAGTTGATAGATGAAAATCCAAGTAAGCAAGCATTACGATATGAAAATACCTTAGCAAGCCTTTAACATCAAATGCAACACCTTTGCCCTTTTTATGAGCTCTCTTGGCTTGTTTGGCCTCATGACAACAAGTTGTTGGTGTGTCATCCCAAGAGAATAAAAGCATAGCATTTCAACTCAAAACATATAAAAAATGACTTTCTCTGAAAGTCTTAACAAAAGCATCACCATATAGATTTCAACAATGCAACCTCTCTAAAGTTAATCAATGGATTTAGACTATCATAACAATTTTGTGAGATAGCTAAGTTCATGTCAAGTTATAGAGAGACAAAGCTAGTAATCTAGGTTCTTCACAAATTGACACTAATCTTAAAGCTAACTCACATGTGCAACTTACACTAATGGTAAGAGCACTCACCCTTGACCCATTTGGTCTTGGATGAACTTACACAAACATTATCAACATCTTTCTTGACAACAATGTTGAATTTTGAGTAAAGACCTTCTATAACTTGATCTACAATAATATCATTGATGCTCCTCTTTTCAACATTAGCAACACATGCTTTGTCAAGATTAACAAGGTTTGCTTTCTTCTTTTTCCAAATATTCTTAACATGCTTTGTAATAACATCATGCTTTTCTACATCTAAAGCCTTAGCATGCTTGAATTGAAGTTCAATCTCTTTATCTCTAGATGCATTTCCTATTTTGCAATGTTCAAAGTATTTGAAGCACTTGGGCTTGATATGGCCTATAGTATTGCAAAAGTAACAAATAGGAATAAAAGGTGAGATTATACCTTCCTGAATTGAAGTAGCAATAGTATTAGGAGTTTGTAGAGAGATACCTTGTCCTTCAATTTCTTTCGGTCTTGGATCTTTTCTTCTTAGGTGGTTTCTTTTCAATGACAACATTTTCTTCGCTTGTAGGAAGTGATGCTTCTATGAGCTTCTCCTCAACTACCAAGGCACTTGAATCTCCTTGAGAACCTTGCTCCTTTTCCTCCAAAGTAGAAATGATCTTATCTTTTTCAAGGAAAATCTTCTTAACCTCTCTAAGCTTCTTAGAAATCTCATTCTTTTCTTACAAAAGCCTTTGAGTGATTGTCACAAACTCGTCTACTTGTAACTTGATCAAATCATCCTTCTCCTCAACCTCTCTCATAGCTTCATCTCTTTACTTTTCAAGACTCTCTATCTTAGCCAATAGTTCGAGACTAGTTGGATTAGAACTAGAGCTCTCTTGAATGATTTGGATCAACTTCCTTGTCCAAAGATGCTTGACAATCTTCCTCTAGCATAGTGTGAGAAGCCATGAAAGCAACAAAATTGCTAACTAACTCCTCCTCACTTGAGGACTTATCACTTGAGCTTTCCTCATCACTAGAGTCATCATCACTCCATGTGGCTGCCATAACTTTACCATTCTTATCCTTATTAGTCTTCTCATTTTGACAATCCGAGGCATAATGACCAAACTTCCTACATTTGAAGCATTTGACCTTGTGATTGCTCTTAGCTTGACCACTCTTCTCATTTCTTGGAGTTGATGATTTCTTGACTTCCTTTTCCTTAGAAAATTTGCCACTTGGCTTGGCACCTCTTCTCATAAACTTTCTAAACTTCCTAACCAAGTTCGCCATCTCCTCGTCATCGTCTTCACTTTCTTTATTGATGACTTTGAGAGCTATTCCCTTGCTCTTAGCTTTAGGTTTCAAGCTTGAATCATAGGTTTGAGGTGATCCAAGCAATTCGTCGATGCTCATGCTATCAACATCCTTGCTTTCTTCAATTGTTGTCTCTTTAGCCTTGAACCATTTAGGTAAGATCTTCCAATTAAGTCGCTCTCCGGATATTGGTACACCAAGTGCTTGACATTGGTTGGTAGACGTTTGAATTGGAAGTCATCAAACTTATCTTCTTCACCCATTTGCAACATCTCGAATTTTGATGTGAGCATTTGAAGCCTTGACTTCCTAACCGCCTTAGGTTCCCTCATTGATAACTTGGAGAGCATCCCATGCTTCCTTGACAGTCTTTAGATTTTGGATGTGGGAAAATTGCCTACTATCCACTCCTCTAAAAAAACATTCACCGCCCGATGATGCCATTTTGCCAACTCAAACGCATTTGCATTCCATTCTCTCTTCAGTTTAGAAACTATTGATCCATCTTCAAGCATCTTGTTAGGAGGATTGTAACCTTCCTCTACCATCATCCATGCTCTCTTATCAATGGAACAGTTGTAAGCTTTCACCCGAAGTTTCCAAAAACTGTAGTTATGCCCTTTGAGTAGCCGAGGTATAGAGTTAGAAGCTCCTTCGAATATTGTTTCTTCTTGAAGGACCATGAATTAAAAACATTGCAATTAACCATGAGTGTGCCCATCAAGATCTGTGTTTACTCTTGGAGAAGGGGCAGTCATTTGGAGGAGTATCAAGCAATCATGTATTGTTGATTCCACCATGGAAGCTGAGTATGTTGCTGCATGCGAAGCTGCTAAAGAGACTGTCTGGCTCCGCCAATTCTTAATTGACTTGGAAGTAGTTCCTAATGCTGAATAAGCAGATCATTATCTAATGGCAACAGTGAAGCAGTGGCTAATTCGAGAGAACCAAGAAGTCATAAGAAAGGGAAACACATTGAAAAGAAGTATCACATTCTGAGGAAATTGTGCATAGTGGTGACGTGACGATCACGAAGATCGCGTCAGCAGAAAATCTAGAGGATCCTTTCACAAAGGCTCTACTACAGAAGAGTTTTGATGGGCACCTAAAGAATATGGGAATGAGAGATATGACACACTTGCTATAACACAAATGGGAGATTGTTAAAATTATGTTCAATAGCAAGAGTGTAATGATATATTTGACAATCTTTTTCATATTAATACAGTGATTTCTAGTTTAAAAAATCTTATAGAATTTATAGCTTAATTATTATAATTTTCAAAAGTAAATAATCGCAAGGTCAAAAGACTATGAGAGATAAGGAATTGTTCGTACATCTGGATAAGTATGAGGTAGACACAATTCTTTAGTTAGTCTTGAACAATGTTCACAACTTAAGATAAAGAATGGGCGCATTTACCTTGTTAATGTTGTAGATTCTTTTGCTAACATTTGAGTGGGATTAAATGTGTTATGATGAATCTAAAATCATCAAAGTTTAGTGTTTTTGGGCAAAAGAATCTAGTGCACTAGGTGCATTGAATAGAATCACAGTGACATACTTTATCCAGCACCGTCAATGGATAAAATTTTTCACTTGAGGACAATCGGAGAGTCTATCTCAATCCTAAGATAAATGATGGACTTATGGTTACAAGTGTTATCATTTGAGCTATCAATGAGTACGATTATATAGCATAGTCTATCCTCGATAGTTTGGTGGTATTCATTTGTTAATCGATAGAGGACTTCATTTATAGATATGGACATCATGGCTCTATTTATTAAATGTGAATAGAATATCATCATATGGATATTTTGAGGTATTGGATATTAAATCTTAACGTTAAGTTTTCAATAGTGTCTATTGAAACATGGCTTCTGGACAAGTCAAAATATCCAAGTTCAAAATGTGGTCATATGAGTAAATATAGTAACTAGGAGAGCTATAGGCGGTCTATGAGCTCTTGGCGATTACTGATATTTTTCACAAGGATACATTATCTCCAATAAGATTGTCTAGGGTACGAATGAGAAGTATTATCTTATTCTATCTTTATTTAAGAGTTCAATTTTTGCTCTTTAGTGGAATGAGCTAAAATTAATAGATTGGACCTAAGTGAATCATTCGTTGATTGTAATTAGGTTATGTCTATTGAAGCTTAAATTAGATAGCCCGCCAAGATCCCCAATCCGCACGAACTTGGTGAACTAGTCATATGTTATTATTGATCCTCTCTTGGTATTTTCTATTTACATTGCTTTTAAG
Source organism: Dipteronia sinensis (assembly GCA_033220585.1). Classification (NCBI taxonomy): domain Eukaryota; kingdom Viridiplantae; phylum Streptophyta; class Magnoliopsida; order Sapindales; family Sapindaceae; genus Dipteronia; species Dipteronia sinensis. The sequence continues at coordinate 17,377,301 of CM065643.1, read as the reverse complement.
TTGCCATTTTATTTTACTAAGTTAACATTGAGGCTCAATTTAGCTTGTTTGTAAAGTGGCTCACATATAGAGTTGTGGTTTAGAGTTAGAATGGTTTTCAACTCACTTTCTAACCTTGAGCATTTATGATTTGGAATATAAGATTTGAATGTTTTACATGTGATAAGACTTCGAATGTGTTCTTAAGAATTTGTTCAGGTGAATACACATAGTGGGGCTCACTTGAGTAGGAACTTGAAGTTAATATTCTTACCAAGACTCATAGTAGGGTTTACTTGAGTTAAGGTTTAAATTTGGATTATAATTATTTACATCAATTTTAGAACAAACCATGAGTTGGATTGAAACTCTTAATTGGACTAGTTCACCTACATTAAGAAATCTTTTGGTTGTTAAATCAATTCCCCAATATCCATTTCCCATACCTTCACATTCACTCAACTTTAATTTGTTAGGTTTTAGATTTGTGTTGGCTTGATTCCATAACAAAACTCTCTTTCTTTGTAATGACTAGTTTCTTAGGTGGTTCGTGATTTATGTGAGCTTCAAAGATGAAAAGCAACTTCTCATGCAAAACTCGTCTTCAAGAGGAAAAGTGCTTTCTTGGATACTAAGGTATTGGGATTCTTCTTCCTCTTGCCAGGCGTAAGCACACACACACACATTGCATACATTTGTGTCCCTACATCATTGTGCTAAATTTGTATAACACATTCACACACATATTGTTGTATGCACATGCATTAAATTTATTTTGACAATTTTTGTAAAATTGCATGTTCTGGGACTATTTCTAGGAAATGGCATACTTTGTGTGTTCTTGTGTTTATTTGTTTGTTTTTTATTTTATTGAACTTAAATTTGAGCTTATATAATTCCTCATTAGGCTCCGGTCATTTCGGTTACTCATTCATTAAGTTTCAAGTTCAAAATAGGAAGTTAAGAAAATTTTCGTAATTTTATCGTACATGGTTTTCGTCCTTGATTTTCAAGTTGAATTCCATATTTTTTTATGAAAGTTTTCTTGACATCCTTATGCATGAGGAAGTCCCCATTTTTAATCCAAAAACAGATTTGAAATCAGAGTTCGGAGGCTAGAGAACGGTCGAAGAACACAAGATTGCGAGAAGGGGAGTTAAAGGGCAAATAGGGAAACCTTGCACCTCTCCCCATTGAGGCGCGTGGCCTCCATGAGAAGAGCCGCCTTCTATCCCCGTGGATCCACCCACCTCCACGGGATGCAGAGGTGGCTGCCCCCTATTCGTTCTTCAGTCTTCTTTTGTTTTCCTCTCCTTTAAATTCTACTTTCCCTCTCCTTTTCAAACAAGAAGTTGGTGTGGAAAAACTTGTGCAGAAATTTTCTCTTTAAATTTTCTCACATTCCAAACACCATAACTCTCTCAAATCAACTCCGATTTTAGATTTTCAAAAGCAGAAATTGTTGGTATGGAAGAGAGGAACAAGTCCCAAGTATTTTTAGATGCAAAAAATGCTCAGATATTTCGTGATGGTCTGATTTCTACTCTTGAGTCATTGTTTGTAAGTGAATCAATTTTTCTTTCATTTTTCTTCTATGATCTACTTGATGAATCTTCTTATATGATTTGAAAAAAATGCTTAGAATGATTTTGATTCCAATATTATGACTTGTTTGATTAACTTTCAAGATTAGTTCATGTGTTTTGATTAAATATCATTTTTGCTAGTCTTGAACAATATGAGTTTAAATCTAGAATCACTTTGTGTATTTGATCTTGATTGTTGATTTCTAAATTTGATCACATGTTTTAGAACTAGAACTTCTTGATTGTGATTTCGATTTTTCAAAACCAAGTTCTTATTTTTGTTTTTGTTGTTGAATATGTTGAATATGTTGAATACTTCAAGTGTTAACTTGTTCACTTGATTTCAAAGTTAGTTGTGTGATTTTCATTGAAAAACTTGTTATACTAGCTTTGATTGACATGTTTAGGTTTCTATATATTTTTGTGAATGAGTTTGAATGCTTAATCTAGATTTCCCATCACATGTTCATAAGAATTAGTTAAGTTTTCATGTGAGCTTGATTTGTGCAAAAACTAATTCTTCATAGAGTGTGTTTGATCAACTTACTCTATTTGCTTGTGTTTGCATCATTTGTATTCACTTAGATCATTTGCCTTGTGAAGAGGTTGGAAGTCTCATATTGGAGAGTGATTCTTCCATTTGAGCGTGGAAGTCACATTTGGAGAGTGATTCTTCAATTTGTGCATTGGAAAGTCTTGGCTAGGGTCGGAGTGATCCGGATAGCTAAGCGTGTAAGTCTTGTCTAGAGTCGAGAGGACTTAGATAGACAAGCAAGAAATCATCCTAGAGACGTGAAGTCTTGGATAGGAAGTCAGCATAGTAAGTTCACTAGGCCCGGGGGTAAAATAGGTGTAGATAGCTTGGGGAGTGAATCTTGTGTTAATAGTCTCTTGAGTGTGTATCTCCTATTTTTCATAGTGATTTGCTTTTTACCGGTGGTTGTGGTATCAACCCGTGGATGTTTTTTTATCACGTAAAAATCATGTGTGTTGATTTTTGTTTTTATTATCTTTACTCACTTTGAATTTGTATTTATTCATCTATTGCTTAATTGTATTCATATTGTTTTGTTGAATCAATATACTTGTTAAAGCTTCCTTGTGATATTATCCATCTTGTGAAGAAAAAGAAATTGCAAGAATTTTGAGACTATACATATTCACCTCCCTATCTAGGTATATTTGACACTATAAGTGATTAAGGGAATTTCATAATTGTTTGCCTTTAAATTTACTTGATTTAGTTTAATTTGGTTATCAAAACAATTTCCAAACAAAAAAAAAAATGAATTTTACTTTTCCGCACGTAATTTAGATTAGTGTAAATATTCTAGATATAGCCAAGTATCCTCCATTTCCCTGAGGAATGATCTCGCTTGCCGTTATACAATTCACTGCGACTTGTGTATTCCAAGTGTGGAATTTTTGGTACTTGCAAAAGACCAATCAGATACTCCGTTTACAGGAATTTGATCTCGAAATTAGTGACACAAAGGGGTGTAAGAATGTAGTAGCTGACCACCTAAGTAGATTGACTTAGGGGACTATTGATGAGGAGGATGTGCTACCTTTAAGAGAGAGCTTCCTAGATGAGCAGTTGTGGGTTGTTCATGAAAAAGATCTGTGGTATGCAGACATAGTTAATTACTTGGTTTCGGATGTGATACCATTAGATTTGAATTCCTAAGGCAAGAAGAGATTCATTTCGAAGTGATATGCATTACTTATGGGATGAGCCGTATCTATTCAAGCAGAGGACAGATCAAGTAATAATAAGATATGTGCTGGAAAGCGAGCAAGAAGACATCTTGAAATTTTATCATGAGCTGAGAATGTTGAGGGCACTATAATGCTAGGAAGACGATGTTAAAGATCCTAAAATGTGAATTTTATTGGGTATGATTGGCTAAGGATGCTTACATATTCTGTTTGAAGTGTAACAGTGGCCAAAGAAGGGGCAACATTGCGAAGAGATATGAGACACCATTGACTGGTGAGCAGGTAGTGGAGTTGTTTGACGTTTAGAGAATCGACTTTATGGGTCCTTTTGTGACATCTCAAGGATACAACTACATTCTTGTGGCAGTAGATTATGTGTCGAAATGGGTGGAAGTAGTTCCAACAAGAACAAATGACAGTCATGTTGTAGCTAATTTCATCAAGGAAAACGTTTTCGCAAGTTTTTAGGTTCCAAGGGTAATCATAAGTGTTGGAGGGAGTCATTTTTGCAACAAAACCTTTGAGGCATTATTGAAGAAATATGAGGTGAGACACAAGGTTGCAACTCCTTACCATCCCCAAACATCAGATTAAGTTGAAGTGAGCAACTCGCACAAAAAGCAGATTCTTGAGAAAACAGTCAATGAAACTCGTAAAGATTGGGCACTTAGGCTAAGTGATGCATTGTGGGCCTACATGACAGCTTTCAAAACTCCTATTGGGATAAGCCCATTTAGATTGGTATTCGGGAAGGCATGCCATCTTCCGGTTGAAATTGAATATTAAGCCTTTTAGGCAATTCGCAAACTAAATTTGGACTACGAGAAAGCTGATGAGGAAAGGAAGCTCCAACTTAGTGAACTTGAAGAATTTAGCTTGGAGGCTTATGAGAGTGCAAGGCTTTATAAAGAGAAGACAAAGCTCTATCACGACAAAACTCTCAGACAAAAAGAATTCCACCCGAGGATGTTGGTTCTCCTCTTTGAATCTCACTTGAGATTGTTTCCCGGAAAGCTCAAGTCAAGGTGGACTGGTCTGTATCGGGTTGTCTAGTCTTTGCACATGGAAAAATTGAGATTGAGAATTTGAAAAAGGGAGAGAGGTATAAAAAGAATGGCCAATGTTTGAAGCCATATAGAAGAGGAGATCCGACATGGGCTCCTATTTCAAATGTGGATTTGGCCGATCCCATTGGGTAACTATTCTTTCTATTCATACTCATTTTCAATTTTTGTTTATATATTTTATCTTTTTCTTTTTTCTTTTTTTCATTTTCTTGTCTTTACCTTCTTGTTTAGAATAAGGGTGTGAGATGCTTTTGGTAGTGGATATAGGATTCGGATGTGATTACGTTGTATATTCTTGGATGATGGATGAGTTTTCTTGTTGAACTTTCATTGTTATATTTTTGGGAAATGTTGTTTAGCATATTTTTGGAAAATGTTGTTGAAAAGGACATGATAACTCTTTGCATTGTGTTTGATGTGTTGCGCCATCTAACCAGTTTTTAATTCCGAAAAAAATTGAGGACAATATCAAATTTAAGCTTGGGGGTACTTGTGCGCAACACACCTTTCCAAGTTTCCAAGTTTCCAAGTTTTCAAAATTTCAAATTCAAGCCATATTTTTCAAAATTTTTCGAAAAAAAAAAGCTTGCGATAAAGCTATGATTAAGCATATTTTTTCTCGTTGAGATTGTGCTATTGCATGAGCAAATAATTGTTTGGTCTAGATTAACGTCATGCCATTTAGGGTTGCATTGCACGAAGTGCGCTAGTTCTTTCCTCTTGATGTTGGAGTGGAGAGTCAATTATGCTTAAAAGTGAGGAATTGATAGTGGAGACATCCGTGCGAATCACAAACAGGGCCTAAAAAGTGTATTTTGAGAGCAATACACTCATTCCTTAAAAACTCATTCAAACACTCATACAAGCATATATAGGTCTCATTTGCACAAAACATTGCTTACCATAGGACAATATGGTCTACTTGTGGATACCTTAATGGACTTTGCAGACAAACCTTGAGAAATGATTTTAGGTGATACATGTGATAAACCACCAAATTGGCCTAAACACTTTCATTCCCTTTAATGTTTGTGCGCCCATTGCCCATTTGAAGCCAAACACATATAAGCCGTGAAAATACACAAATGTGAGTCTAAACTAACCTATGGGTGAATAGGTTTTAACCAAATTAATCGCCATCTTTTTGGTTAGTCAATATTAATCTCAAAAACCCCTAATCTCTAAAACAAACAATCATTGTAACGATAAGTGCGGAATATAAAAGTATGACACAATGATTTGTTTTAGGTCAGAAAACCCCAATAGGGTAAAAAAAAAACTCACTCGCCTAATTGCCTATCGAACCCACAAATCCACTATTTGTAAAAATGATTACAACCTAGGTTGACCAGATCACACCCAATCGGTTTCTAATCCGCTCTTGCTACCCGCATGCCTTTAATAGTGATTTTAGGCTCTTTCTTGTATACTACCCATGGTACATACAAGAGTTAACTCTTAAGAGAAAAGATATGAACCTCATGTGAATATGAAGAAGATTCTAAATGTATAAATGCTAGGTTAACACATTTAATGCTTATCTAACCATGGATGAACAAGTCAAACAATCTTAGATATCATATTGCTATACGACATACATATAACTTAGCTATTTAGAATAAATTCAAACCCAGATGCAATAGCTATCATAATACAAAACCCAACATTCAACACAAAAATCTCAACTTATAGATAAAAACTCAATCTTGATGCAAACAAGTCATAAATGATATTTCTTGTTAAGCAAGAACACTTAAATGAATAAAGATGATGTTCTACTTACAAAATCATGTGTGTTGATGATGACCCATGTAATAACACAACCTAGATGATGCTAGATGATGTTTGATTCATGAATAGATGATGGGTATTTGGGTTTTGGTCAAGAAAGATTAAATCTTGATGGCTTTTCTTGTAAGGCACTCTTGAGCTAAATGAGGTAGTCTAAAATTCTTTGACGAACATTTTCTAATGACAAAAACGTTCACGTCAAATGGTGTCGTTGCCGAGGAAAGGTGCTAATTGAGTGGTTATTCCTATTTTTCCAGCTATGTTTATTTTTATGTTTATTTGAGTAATTTAGTGGTTATTTGATAGTTTTCTAGTTTTATTTTTGTTTCGTTTTTCTTTCATTTTGTTTCAAAAATGCTGGACTTTTTAGGGGAACAAACTTATGCATACAAAAGAGATGCAACTCATGCACATGTTATGGAGTTTGATATTTCAAATCGATGAATACAGTCATTGACTTCGGGAAATGAACAGGTGGCAGTTGTGGTTTACAAGATATGTGGTGTAGTTGGGCATGACATAAAGAGTTGTCTGTTAAGAGATGAATTTTAGGAGTTTTGTAGAAGACAAGCTCGAACATTGAAGTCTTACACTCCGAAACCCACGAGCACATTTAGAGATTTCTACAACCCAGAGCCAAACTACAAGCCATACAACAACTCTCAAGACCATGAGTGGAGGACTCACCAAGACTTCTCATGGACCAATAATGGGATCAATGCATTTGAACAACCTACCTCATTCGTACCAACCAATGTCCAAATCATTTGAAGATGATATGAGAGAGCACGTGAGAAATAGTCTTCGGATGAATGATCAATTTTTAGCCTCTCAGCAGAGAATGGTGCAATTACTGCAGTTACTCCAACCCATAACACAAGCATGCAAACAGACGTTCAACGCACGTATGTCACCCAGCTGACCAGACCAATCAAAAGAGTATACACTTGTAGAGAACTTCGACAACTCCATCCAAGCAGCCTATCCGATCTATCAAGAGGTTCTATATCAATTGGAACAAAAAGAGAATGACGAGCCTTCTAGATTCCCAAAATCATTAGAGGATGAAATAGTTCTTGCAGGACTCTTAGCAGAAAAATGAGTAATGTAAGTCATTTTGAGGTTCTCAAGAAAAGACTCAAGCCTACATACAAGAGCATGAGCATAGGCTGCGAGAACAAGAGAAGGAAAGGCGGGCTTTGATGAGAGGAGTTGAAGTAAATGTTAAGTCAGTTGTTGAAGTCATAAAGAATCAAGTGCATGAAGCGAACCAAAATCAATCATAGCCAGAAAATGTAACAGTCACCCGTTGGAGTGATAGGATTGTCATTGATTAAGATAGTCATGATCTTGTAGATGACTTGCCTAGTGTTGTGATTGAAAAGTTAGAGAATGAGGAGATGAACGTAGAGGTGAAGGAAGTGGAAGATGTCCTCGTTGCAAAATAGCTCATATTCAAGGAACCAAAGCCTTTCACTCCACCAATTCCTTTTTCAGGCCACATGCGCAAGGGCCCCATGAATAAGTTACTTTTTGGTTTCATCATGCCATTATATAAATTGTGTACTAACTTATCCTTGTTCTATGTGATTAGGAACATGCCATCTTGCAACAAATATTTCCAAGACCTAATGACATATAGGCACAAGTTCGAGATTTTGGAATTCGGTTAGCCGATCCAAATATCAACATCTTGCACAAACGATAAAAAGAGCGATTTGTGGGATGCAACCCACCTATGGTTTAAATTCTGAACATTTCCTGATTTTAGTTTTGTTTTGCTTTGATTGAATAATTCTTGTGGTGAGTGGATGTCTTGTGAGAATACTTATATATTTGAAATGACTGATTATTCTTGGATGATGATCGAGCCAGAGGCTTTTGTGCTTGAATGAATGTTATGCAAATGGCTTAATTGAATTGTATAGATCTAATGCTTTATATTGTCTGATTCTGTTTGGGGGTTGTTCGTGCCCTTATTCCATCAATTTGGAAAGTGTTTGATGCCAAGTTTTAATTTGAAAAACTTGTGTGTATTATGCCTAGTTGAAATATTGCATTGTTTGCCTTTTCATATATAAGACATTAGATTGTTATTTTTGTTTCTGGCCATTTATTGTGTGTGATTAGTGCCTAGGTCTTTTGTGTCTTGTTAGGTGCATGCTAGTAGGCCGGACTTTCTTGTCTTCAACATTGAGGACAATGTTGGGTTTTGGTTTGGGGGTGTAGATGCCTTTGAAAATACTCTAAGAGTGATAAAACTAACCTAGAGGGGGGGGGGGGGGGGGTGAATAGGTTTTAATCAAGTTAATTATCAATTTTTCTTGATTAGTCAATATTAAAGAATTCACCCCATAAACAAACATATAAAATCAAGTATAAATGCAGAAATAAAAAGACACTTGATTTTTACATGGAAATCCTTCAACAAGGGAAAAACCACGGGCTATCCTTCTAGCCACACCTATCATCAAATCCACTATTCTAATGATGTTTACAATTCTCGGTCAATAACCCACCACTACTACCCAACAGGCTGTTATAGTGATTCTTGATCAAATTGCTTGCCAACCACACATTGGTTGCAGGACTTCACTTGTTTGTGCACTACACCTTGTCGTCATAAGACTTAACTCTCAAAGAAGAGATTAACAACCTATGTGAATATATAAATATATCCTAAATGCAATTAATGTTAGGTAACACTAAATGCTTATCTAAAGATTTAAAGATGTCAATAAGTACAAATCATAGATATCAATGTCTATATGAATGCATATAGAGACTTAACTAGATATATAGATATGCAAGTCTACAATCTAGTCATTAAACAAAGCCATATCAACACAAGTTGTCATTAATCATGGCAAGGACACTAAATGCAGTTAATAAATGCAATCAATAAGTCCTAAACAATAATATCTAAATGCAAAGCATATAGATTTAGCTAGAAGAGCAAATATGTCCTAAATGCAAGCTCTCACAATACAAACCCAATCATGCAAAGGAACTCATAAAGTAGATGCAATAAACGAAGTCCTAGCATTTAATCAACTAATAAATGCAATAAAAACATCATCTTGGAAAGTATAAACAAATAACAAAGATGAAATTTTTTGTTTTACTTACCAATTCAATTTAATGATGAAGACCTATGCAAGAAAACATCCTAGATGAAACTAGAAGATGTTTGATTCATGAATGAATGATGGGTTTGGGTTTGGAGAGGTAAAGAACAAGTCTTGGAGCTTCTCTCTCTACAGGATACTTCCTCTCACTAAAAAATTGATTCTTGAAGCTCTAACAATGAAATGGGTGAGAAAAGAACATATATATATATATATATATAGAAGCCCTAGTCAAGACTGCATAGTTTTGAGCTTGGGAAAAAAATCCCGTCAAAACCACTCTGAGTACTGCGGTGCATGCATGCGTCTAGGCTGCGGTACAAGCCGCTATAACAGAAGAACCAGTCTTCTAGAATGTACCGCTGTATGGACCGATGTGCAGGCATGTGCACCAACCTCGGTCCACACTGCGCATGACACACTGGAGGATACCGCCTCATGTGCTGCGGTGCAAGCAATGCTTGCCAAGCGGTCTATGTCGCAGTAAAGGGAAAAATCCCTTTTTAACACTTGAGAAAAATGCTTGTCTTACATGAATGTTATGCAAGTGTGAAGTGAGTGAAATGCACACAAAATAAAGCACAATTAACATGTAAAACATGTTATCAAAATAGATACAATGCAAGATATGATATCTAATGCAAACTAGTGAGTGTGTGCAACTAAATCTCTTCAAAAAAGTCAAGTCATGTAAACTACCTCTCTTGAAGCACTTTGGGATCTTGGAAGCTTGTTAAAGATGAGTCACAATTAGAGACCTAAGATACCCATTACAAGGTTATCCCAATGATGTTTGTCATGAAATAAGCCAATCAAAAATAGAGGTCCTTACAATCTCCTCATTTGGCTATTTCATGACAAAACAACCACTCACAAAAAATAATCCTCACTAAAGAAAACAAAGCTATTGGTCAACAAAAAATCATTCTTCGTTACATTAAGATAAACCTAAGATACTAAGTCTTCAAGGTCTTCAATCTCTTCGTAGATCATCATACCTACAGACAATAGTAAGAAAAACACTTTCCAAGGACAAGTGCATGTGAGGTGAACACATATGAAAAGCATATGCATTAAAAAATACAATCAATATAATATAGTGCAATGCAATGCTACCCCTAAATGGTTACTCCCTCTCAAGACTTCTCCCCAAAGCATACAAATGCTCCCCCTTTATCTCTCAAGACTTCTCCCCCTTTTTGTCATGATAAAGGCAAAAGAGCTCCCCCTATCAGGTTGCTTTAGCAAAGAGAGATAATCGCACAAAAGACGACTGCATAATCATATACATAAACTTTATGCAACTTATTAATTAAGAGAGATTCAATGAGTTTTATTTTAAAGAGAATGTGTGAAGATGTTGCTTTGCATGCAAGACATGTAACATCATTGTTCAAGCAATGGTATTTGGCAAAGCAAACATCAAAAGGTTTTCATAAGAATTCAAACCAATTTGTACCCTTTTGTCATAAGCAAACATGATATAGTTTTTCGAAAAAAATTCAACACAGAAACAACTTTATCAATCCTTAAAGGCTAACCAAGACATTGGATCAAGAGATCCTTTTAGATTTTTTCGGATAATTATCCGTATGATAGTAGTCTTGTTTAACCATTAAGAAGAGAGAGAAGACTAATTTGGATATAAAATCCTTATTGATTGCAAGGATACAAGATCCTTATCGATTAGTCTTCTCATTTGCATTCACACACATTTGCATTAAACCAATCAAAAGCATTTCATGCATATCATTTAAAGCATGTCATAAAAATCAAGTTCACATGTCATTGAGATAAATTATAGGTCATTCAAATGTACTTCCCAATCAAATCTCCTAGTCTAAAAATGCATGTTTGAACATAAATGTGACATGGATTGCAAACAAAGCAAGGTTACACACTTATTAAACAAAAATATCATATAATCATATATGTGCAACCTAGTATCTCAAGCAATGAATAAAGAGGCATAAAGTATATCAAATTTTTGCACATTTCAAAAATGCAAGTTCGCTCTCTTTGCTTGAGCTCCCCAAATGAGGTCTATTCCAATCAAGTCAATGGGAGGCATGAGCCCCTGTAGACCTACAAAATCCATTAGACCTAGTTGAGTATATGGATGACTATTGGCACAATAGCATACTGGTTCTTCTTTTCTATTCCACTTAGGCGACACATTTTCATTCTTAGTGGTCATAGTCAACATGTTACTAGATTTCCTAGGATTATTGAATTTAGATTTCCTAGGCACATGCATATTGACTCTTCAAAGTTTGTTTATTTCAACCATGCTCTCTGTAAGGACCTCGATTTTATGATTGGCTTATTTCATGACAAACCACCACATTGGGGATGATTGTGTAATGGGTAGCTTAGGTCCGTATTGGCAAGCTTCCAAGCATCTCCATGACTTCAAGAGCAAAAGGTATATTCACTTGACTTTGTCTCTTGAAGAGTTTAGGTGCACACACACACTTCATGCATGTTTTGTTTATCTTGCATTTGTGTTCTTTATTGTTTGTATAAGTGTGCATCCTTTTCTAAAACACTCCTAGCTTACATTGTGCTTAGTTGATAACATGGTTGACATGTTAAGTGTGCTTCATTGTGTGCATCTCACTCACTTCACACTTGCACAACATTCATGTAAGATTGTCTTTTGTCTTGAGTGTTAAAAAGGGATTTTTCCCTTTGGCGCGGCCTAGACCGCTCGGCAGGCTTTGCTTGCACCGCGGCGCACTGAGCGGTATTCTCCAGTGCGTCATGTGTGACGTGGACCGCGGCCTGTGCACTTGCACGCACAGCGGTCCCAACCGCGGTGTTGTCCAGACGGTGCACTGCTGTGTGTACCGCGGTCTGGACACTTACCTGAGCCGTGGTGTAGCAAGCGGTTTTGACGGGATTCTGGTTCCCAAGTTCAAAACGATGTAGTTTGATCTAGGGCTTCATATATATTCTTCCTTTTCTCTTCTTGGCCGACCAAGAGCTCAAAAATTCATATTTAGAGAGAGGTTAGAGCTCCTAGAGAGAGAAAGCTTCAAGAAAGCATCTTTGACTCTCCAAACCCAAAACCCATCTCCATATTGCATCATTCAACATCATTTGAGCATGGGTCTTCATTGTTTCATGACTAGGTAAGCAAGAACTTCTTTGAATATCATTTATTGTTCTTCTTACTCTAGATTAGGTATTTATTGCATGATTAAATACCTAGACTCTACTCTATTGCATATTTATGAGTCTTGATAACATGATTGGGTTTGTATTTTGATAGCTTAATTGATTAGGTCATTTTTGCCTAAAAGCTAGGTCATAAATATTCATGTGTGATTAATTGATAACTAGGTTGAGAAATTGTGTTTTAATCAACTAGTTAATGTTCATGAATATTTGATTGTGTATGTTTGTGATAGCTTGCATTATTAGGTCATATATGCCTAAATAGCTAATCCATAAATATTCATGTATGCTTAATTGATGATTAGGTTGACTTTGTGCATCTAGTCAAGTTTATGAATGTTTATGTGAATTTAAGTGACAATTAGGTTGTTAGAATTTCTCTACAACTAATTGAGACCTCATGTATGTACATGTAGGCATTATTTGATAACTAGGATGTTGTATTGCATTATCTACATCTAGTTAAGCATTGTATGTTTGGTCTAACATATATTGTGTTGAGCATTCATTGATTGTTCACTTAGACCCTATACTCTTCATTGAGTCAAAGTCTTGTGGCTTCGGGTGAAGTTACACAAGCATTTTAGTCTTGCAACCAAGTTGTGGTTGGTAAGCATTGGTCAAGAATCCATTGTAAAAGGCCTGCGGGTAGAGTAGGAGGTGCTCACGCCGATAGTAGTGTCAGTGGATATCACTAGGGATTGAACCAAGAGTGGCGAGTGGTAGTGTCCATAGCCTGAGGTTATCTAGAGTCAGAGTCCAAGTATCACTTGAGGGTGTAACGTTTTACTCATATAGTGGATTTGAGGATCGTGTGTGGCTAGGAGGATAGCCCGTGGTTTTTCCCTTTGTTTAAGGGTTTCCACGTAAAAATCAAGTGTTATTTATTATTCCGCACTTTACACTTGATTTTGTATGTTTGATTTAATTGGGTTATTTGTTTAATATTGACTAATCGAAAAATTGGTAATAATCGATTAACAACCCATTCACCCCCCCCCCCCCCCCCCCCCTCTAGGTTGTAGACACACGTTAAGAGTGTATTTTCACTCTCAACCCTACATTTCTTAATGTACTTATGGCAATTTGGCCTAATATTCCCATCAACACCACAAAAATGACAAGTAGGTATAAAGTGAGGAGTCATACCATATCCTTGTGAGGTCATCGGAGATTTGCCATGCATTTGATGTCGCCTTTGGTGTTGAGTCGGTTCCCTCATTTGTTGTTGAACCGGATTGACATGCTTCCTTGGTTGAATGTTCTTGGCTTTCCTTTTTGGTTGAGGAAGCTTTGGCTGAGGGAAGCTTGGATGTGGAGTTCTTGGATGTTAAAATTGAGTTTCACTCTTTGTTGGCATCTTCACTTGGCCACTCTTAGATGACTCTCCAAGTTCAATCTTCCTCCTAGGATGTTGTAGAGGTGGAGCTTCCTTTATGCTATTTCCCTTGACAAACGCCATTTTGACCGAGGAGGGGGTTTCCTTGTCATTAACATATCCAAGGCACATCTTATCATTTGACTTCTTTCCAATGCTCAACATATGGTCAAGCTTTTCGGTGCCGGAGGTCATTTTGGCAAGCAACTCCGTAGCTTCCTCAAGCTCCTTCTTCAACTTATCTTCACTTTCCTCGACTCTCCTCACTTCATCATTCAAGTGGGTCACCTTGGTTGAAAGTTTGAGATTCTCCTCCTTCAACTTTTGAATCTCTATTTTCTTCTTCAACCTAGAGTCTTCAAAGTACTTAATGAAGTCTTGAAGGTCCATGGCTTCACAAATTCCTCTAGAGTGAGATGGAGACTTCTTATCACTAGAGTCACTCACTACACTTGAGGATGGTGAACTCTTCTCAATTTCCTTCTCATCAAGTGAGTCAACTTCCTCATCAAGACTTTTGCCTTGGTCACTTGTCACTACACCAACAACTTCCTTGTGTGTAGCTATATCAATCACACCTCTAGCTACCACTTCAAATATTCCTTCTTCAAGGTCACAAGTCAAGGCACTCTTGCCTTCTTTTTCAACTTCCACATAGGAGGCTCCAAAGGTCGTGTAGTTAATGGCAAGTTCTTCATCATCTGAAGAATCTTCTACACTCTCACTGTTCACCCGATGATATGGCCATCACCTTTCCTTTTCTCTTGTCCTTCAAGTTACTACACTATTTGGAGATATGCCCAAATCCTTCACATTCAAAGCATTGAATTCCCTTTTATGGATGGCTTCTTATGACGTAGCTCAATCTTCTTGAAGTGGGTATTCCTCTTCAAGTCATTCTTGTGAAGCTTCATAAACTTCTTGAATCTCTTCACCATTTGAGCCATGTCTTCATCCGAGTCATCATCCTCTTTCACAATCTTGGAGGTCTTCAAAGCCAACTTTTTTTGCTTCTTGGGAGGTGTAGAAGTAGGAGCCCATCTAGAATCATAGGCTAGGTGTTGGGGTTTATGCCCTAAAGATATAATTTGTAAATGGATTTATGAAATAAATAAAAAAGAAAAGCTCAATTCATTCTTGTTGTGTTGTTTATTTTATAACTTGTGCATATATTAACATCCTAGATTGCCGGATGTAATCTCAAACTATGTATATGAGTGTCATATACGGATGGATACAGTAAGAGACGTGCAATCTAAAGAGTCCATAGATAACAAATAAAGCTGGGTACTTTATTTGTGGTTAATCTATAGATGTGGTCCATTCCGTAATGTACGATGATTCTATCCTGAATCATTCATATGAGATATGGGAATGGAGGCATCTTGTATGATGTAATCATATAGGACTGGGCCATGATCTATATGAATCTCTCACCAAGATCCGTTTACTGATGAGATTCATATAGATCAACTAAAGATGGCTATATGTGGGTGATCTTAATTCTGAGTGTCTTATCGACTCCTTCAGGTTAGATCGTGGTCTTTGATATATCATGGGTGAGGTCGGATGCAGTTCCTGATCAATATACTCTGTATGTTGGGATTACGGTTTGGCTTGTGGCTGGGAAGGTATGTACACAATAGTGGAATCCACTCCTTCTTGTGAGAAGTAGATGGTAGTTCCCTTAAGGGTTGATTCGGGGCTTGGACAATATGAGCGCTCTCCTAATTCCGTGAGGAAATAGGATTTATTATCCATTAGAGAATCAACAGTACTTAAAGGATATATGTAATTAGAGGTGTATAACGGACATTATGACCCAGCTCTAATTATGAACTACTGTGGAGGATCACACCATGTGTAATAGCTATATCGATGGACACCGAGTTGTATCGGTCTGTGTAAAAGCGTCTACAGTTGAGAGAGTGCAGCTTCGGGTTTTTAGTGGAATAACACTGGAGTTAATAATCAAGGAATATTAATTAAAGAGTTCAATTAATGATTCCAAGGATTATTGGAGCTCAAAATACTGTGGGTCCATTAGGTCCCCTTGCTAGCCCGATCGATTTAGGTAACAAGGGTCACGGTTAATTAATCGGATTGACCAATTAATTGTGTTATGAAAGTTACACGTATTTATTCAGGAATTAATTGAATAATGAGATTATTTGATTAATGAATAATGAGATTATTTGATTAATGAATAATGAGATTATTTGATTAATGAATAATGGTGATTAATTAAATTAAATAATAAGATTATTTAATCATGTTATTAATCACTAAATAGAGGATGTTTGTTGATATTTGTTTTTGAATAAAATAAGATAATATGATTATTTTATTTTATTAAATTATATTTTGAATTTTGAATTTAAATAGTTTGAATTCAAATCATATTAAATAAAATAAATATTAATCAATATCTTAAAAGATATTTGATATCTTAAAAGATTAGATTAATTGATTTTTGATTAAATTGATTTTGAATTTAAAAAGAAAAAAAAAATAAAAGAGAAAGCACATGTGTTGTGCGTAAAAAAAAAGTTTACAAGAGAAAAAACACATCAGTGCAATTTGTGTGCTTGGTGTGCGTGAATCAAGAAAACAAAAGAAGAGAAAAGTGTTGTGCACTATTAAAATATATATATTATTAAGATTTTTTTTTTAAGAACTAGAATTGTTCTAGTTATTTTTCTCTTTGGAAGAAATAGTTTCTTCATATTCTCTCTACATCTTCCTAAGTTCATGAGTACGTGACGCGCCCACACGTAGTTACCAGTTCCGGGATATAGCTAGGAAGATCAATGGTACAGACCAGGAGCATATCGTAAAGTGAAGGAGCATTCAAACGTTGGTAATGTTCTAAATTTCTTTTTAATATATTGATTTCAATTTCCTGTGTTTACATATTGTATGTATTAGTTCGGGAAAAATAATTACGATCCTAAGTTCACTGGTTCCAGATCGTTTATGATCTGTATAAAATTTTTAAAACCTATTTCTGCTGCGTTACCAGTGAACGAGGTTACAACAATTGGTATCAGAGCCAAATTTTTTTCGGAATAGGAAATTGTTTTCGATGCTCCTGTATGTATGATTGTGTAGGCACTATTTAAATTGACTGTATGTTGTTTTTGTATGTATATTAAATTTTTTAATTTACAAAAACATGATTGATCGTTAATTATATGGTACTGTGGATTTAGGGTTCATGGGTTGTATAATTTATTATTATTATTATTATTTTTATTTTATTTGTTTTTCTGTTATTGTATTATAAAAAAAATGTAACTTATATTGAAGACCTGGAAAAATCGAGAAGTCGGAAGGGCGAAATCGGAAATACGCGTGACAGGTACTGTTCACAAGGTACTATTCACGAAGTACTGTTCACGACACTGTTCACCATCACTGTTCATGCGGGGTACTGATCACGCGGACAGCTGTTAGGCACTGTTCACATATTTTTGCACGGTTCCGTTGGCAAGTGTTGCCTAGTGCGTTCCGTGCGGATTTCCTATTTCGGATTCATGAGATGAATCGGAGTGACCTGAAGAGACTGGAAGACTCAAAAATTACAAGAAGACCAAGGAATGCCTTGGGGATATTTCTGTAATTTTAGATTCCTATTTTTTAGGTTAAATAATCCACAGTACTCGGTCAATTCATGTATGGTTTATATTATGTGATGATAAAATCATTGTCATGCATGCGTATGTCATTTAGATTAGATTTGCCTACACAAATATATTTGATATGTCATACATGCATTATAGCCTATTTTTTATGTATTTTTTTTAATATGATTAAAATCAGTAAATACATTATTGGCTATGAAAATGAGATTAGTTTTTTAATTGTTAGAAAACTTGTTAATTCTCATTAATATTAATCTGGTTAGTTTAATAAGTTAGATTAATATGGTCATTTATTGTAATTAGTATTAATACGATTAATGACCTAATAATAAATGAACCGAATAAAGTGTTAGAGTTTTAATAGTTAAAACTTGGTAAACACTATCATAATAATCCGACCTTAGTAAATAGTTTACAAAAGCTTAGATTATTCACTAATAGATTAGATTTTTAATAGTTAAAAATCATTAATTAATTAGAATTTTTTTTCTAATAATGAATTTGTTAATGCGCTAGATAACTTGATTAAAGTTAGCCGTTTGATCCAATAGAGTCTAGGTGCATTAACGGATAATAGAAAACCCTAATTTTTAAATAGTGAGTGGGAGAGGGATATATGACATATATATCCCACAGTCTCCATCATTAGTTCAACACCGTGAGATCCGAGTGGGGCCTCGTGACGGCTTTGCTTTCGTCCTCCCTAAGGAGGGTTTCCACAAAGATCAATACCAAGGTTGACTTCCTAACGGATAGGATTTATGAGGGTATTTCGGGATTGACCGACCCTAAGGCGGCAATTCTCGAGTTAAGCTCGTGAGATCTGAAATGGTGGGTTAAACTCACGAAGGTTTTGATTAAGTTTTGTTAATTAAAAACCTGACTGAATAAATGATGGTCGAATGATATGGAATAAGAGTTATTCTAGAATATCATTTGATTGAGAATGTCTCGGTCCAACATGCAAAGACTTGACCGACCCTAAGGCGGCACTTTTTTGTGGTATGTTGGATTGTTGTGGTATAGTAACTGTTTTTTGGGTATTTCTAGTTCGTTAAACATGTTCATGCATCATGTTTAAATTTATGCCAAAGCACTCACACTTGTTTTAATAAATGATTGAATGAATGTTTTATTTATTTCAGCAATTATGTCTTATGCATTACATCAAATTCTCGCAAACGAAAAATTAACTGGTGATAACTACACTAAGTGGAAACTTAATATTAATGCAATATTGGTCACCAAAGACCTCAAGTTTGTGCTTACGGAGGAATGTCCTCCGGTGCCTACTGCCAATGCCACACGAACTGTTCGTGAGGCATACCAGCGATGGGTCTCATCTGATGAGAAGGCCTGAACATATCTGTTAGCTTCTATGACAGACCTGCTTGTCACAAAGCATGAAGCAATGACTATAACATTCGAAATTATGGAGTCATTGCAAGCTACGTTCGGGCAGCCCTCCGAGCAAAAGCGACACGAAGCTGTTCGTTCCACTATGCTCGCTCGCATGAAGGAAGGTACATTACTTCGGGAACATGTCCTGAGCATGATGTCCTACTTCAACACGACAGAAGTTAATGGCGGGGCCATTGACGAACCAAGTCAAGTGAGCATCATACTGACGACTCTTCCGAAGAGTTTCGATCAGTTTAAGAACAACTACGGGATGAACAAGTTAAGGTTTAGTCTCACACAGTTACTCAATGAGCTCGCTACTTTTAAGTCCTTGACTAAGGACAGCAAAAGTAAGACCGGTGAGGCAAATGTTGCCGAACCATCTTCCTCCAATAATAAGAAGAGGAAGAGGTCTGCTGGAAAGGCGAAGGGTAAGCCCAAACCCAAGAAGGCCCAAAGCAAAAAGAAGGGCACCTCCACCGACCAAGATAAAGGAAAATGTTTCCATTGTAACAAGGTCGGGCACTGGAAGAGGAACTGTCCTCAGTACCTGGAGGAGGTAGCTAAGAAGAAGAAGAAAGGTAAATATGATTTACTTGTTCTTGAATCTTGTTTAGTGGAAGATGATTCTTCACCCTGAATTGTTGATTCGAGGGCCACTAACCATGTTTATTCTTCTTTGCAGTGGACTGATTCTTGGACACAGCTAGAGGAGGGAGCCTTCTCCATGCGTGTCGAGGGATGTCGTGTCGGCTAAAGCAATGGGAGCAATAAGATTGCAATTTTGTAATAATAATAGTTTTTTATTATTGAACAATGTTTTTTATATTCCTGGATTTACACGGAATTTGATTTCCGTTTCTAAGTTGTTAGAACAATCATATTCTGTTTCTTTTAATAATAAGTCTGCTATTATTGGAAAGAATGGTCTGAATATTTGTTCAGGAATTAATGAAAACAATTTGTATGTGTTAAGACCGTTAATACATACTACACTACTTAACACCGAACTGTTTAAGGTTGAAAAACCAAAAACTAAACGACATAAGATTTCTCCAGATAATGACACGTATCTCTGGCATCTAAGGCTTGGTCATATCAACCTTGACCGGATAGACAGACTAGTAAAAAGTGGACCTTTAAGTGAGTTAAAGGTTGGCACCTTACCTGTCTGCGAATCCTATTTAGAAGGTAAGATGACTAAGATACCTTTTACTGGAAAAGGGCTTAGAGCTATAAAGCCACTAGAACTCATACATACAGACGTCTGCGGACCGATGAATGTTAGAGCTAGGGGTGGCTATGAGTATTATGTCACTTTTATAGATGACTACTCAAGATACGAATATGTCTACCTGATGCAACGAAAGTCGGAAACATTTGAAAAGTTCAAAGAATTCCGAGTTGAAGTTGAGAATCAATTAGGTATGACTATCAAGTTATTACGATCAGATCGTAGAGGTGAGTACCTTGACCAAGAGTTTGAAGACTTCATGGTCGAGCATGGGATAGTTTCCCAACTCATAACTCCTGGTACACCTCAGCAAAATGGTGTAGCGGAGAGGAGAAATAGAACCTTTATGGAAATGGTGAGATCTATGATTTGTTTCTCATCATTACCAAATTCCTTCTAGGGATATGCGTTACAAACAGCGGTATAAATTTTGAATGTAGTGCCATCCAAATCTGTTCCTAAGACTCCCCTAGATTGTGGAATGGTCGTAAAGCTAGTTTGTGACATTTCCACATATGGGGGTGTCCAGCACACGTGCTGAAAAATAGAAGTGGAAAGCTAGACTCCAAGTCTGTGGTCTGCCTGTTTGTAGGATACTCCAAGGAGACCAGAGGTGGACACTTCTATAGTCCAGAAGATAACAAAGTATTTGTATCAACAAATGCAACGTTTCTTGAGGACAATTATATTAGTGACCATAAACCTCGTTCTAAGATTGTAATGAATGAGTTGGAGCCTGGTGAGACTAGTGCTACATCAACAAAAGTTATTGATCCAGAAACATCTGAGAGTCAGATGGTTCCTGATCAGGATACACTATCACCTAGACGTAGTGGGAGGGTTGTAAGACAACCTGAATGCTATTTAGGTATAGGTGAGGGATAAAGTATTGTCTCTGCTGATAGTGTGGATGATCCATTGACATTTAAGAATGCAATGGAAGATCCTGATAAAGAGGAATGGCTTAAAGTCATGAATCTTGAGATGGAGTCCATGTACTCTAACTCATTCTGGGATCTTGTAGACTTACCGGATGGGGTAAAACCCATAGGATGTAAGTGGATCTACAAGAGAAAGAGATGAGTAGACGGGAAGGTAGAGACCTTCAAAGCAAGGCTAGTGGCTAAGGGTTATACCCAGAAAGAGGGGGTTGATTATGAAGAGACCTTCTCACCAGTAGCCATGTTTAAGTCTATTAGGATTCTCTTATCCATTGCTGCCTATTTCGATTATGAAATTTGGCAAATGGACGTCAAGACTACATTCTTGAATGACAATCTTGACGAGAGCATCTATATGATGCAACCAGAGGGATTTGTGTCTCCAGATCAAGAGCAAAGGTTTGCAAGTTGTAAAGGTCCATATATGGACTTAAGCAAGCCTCTAGATCTTGGAACATCAGGTTTGATGATGTGATCAAAACCTATGGCTTTGAGCAGAACATCGATGACCCTTGTGTTTACAAGCGCGTCATTGACAAAAAGGTAGTTTTCTTAGTCCTATATGTGGACGACATCCTACTCATTGGGAATGATGTGGGAGTGTTATCTGATGTAAAGGGTTGGCTGGCTAGCTAATTCCAAATGAAAGATTTGGGAGAGGCGAGTTATGTTCTAGGAATCCAACTTATAAGGGATCGTAAGAACAAACTCATAGCACTGTCTCAGGCATCGTATATCGACAAGATTCTTATGCGTTTTTCGATGCAGAACTCCAGGAAAGGTAATTTACATTCTAGGCATGGAGTTCACTTCTCTAAGGAACAGTGTCCTAAGACACCTCAAGAAGTTAAGGATATGAGACGTGTACCCTATGCATCAGCAGTAGGTAGTCTCATGTATGCTATGTTATGCACGAGACCGGACATCTGCTATGCAGTGGGAGTAGTCAGCAGGTACCAGTCCAACCCAGGATTTGATCATTGGGTTGCTGTCAAGACTATTCTCAAGTATCTTCGGAGAATGAGAAACTATATGCTAGTGTATTCCAGACAGGATTTGATCCCGTTAGAATACACAGATTCTGATATTCAGTCAGACAGGGATTCTAGAAAATCCACGTCTGGATCAGTTTTCACCCTAGATGGTAGAGCCATTGTGTGGAGAAGTATAAAGCAATCTTGCATTGCTGACTCCACCATGGAAGCCGAATATGTAGCCGCTTGTGAAGCTGCTAAAGAGGCTGTTTGGCTCTGCAAATTCTTGAGTGATCTAGAAGTTGTTCCAGATCTGGATAAGCCTATCACACTTTATTGTGATAATAATGGTGCTGTGGCTAATTCCAAAGAACCAAGAAGCCACAAGAGAAGGAAGCATATAGAGAGAAAGTATCATCTCATTAGAGAGATAGTGCAGAGAGGAGATGTGATCGTCACCAAGATAGCCTCACAAGACAATCATGCTGATCCATTTACGAAGACCTTACCGGCTAAAGTGTTTTCGGGTCACCTAGATGGTCTAGGGTTACGAGACATGCCTCACATGCTTTAGTGCAAGTGGGAGATTGTTGGGGTTTATGCCCTAAAGATGTAATTTGTAAATGGATTTATGAAATATATAAAAAGAAAAGTTCAATTCATTCTTGTTGTGTTGTTTATTTTATAACTTGCGCATATATTAACATCCTAGATTGCCGGATGTAATCTCAAACTATGTATATGAGTGTCATATACGGATGGATACAGTAAGAGACGTGCAATCTAAAGAGTCCATAGATAATAAATAAAGCTGGGTACTTTATTTGTGGTTAATCTATAGCTACGGTCCATTCCGTAATGTACGGTGATTCTATCTTGAATCATTCATATGAGATATGGGAATGGAGGCACCTTGTATGATGTGATCATATAGGACTGGGCCATGATCTATATGAATCTCTCACCAAGATCCGTTTACTGATGAGATTCATATAGATCAACTAATGATGGCTATATGTAGGTGATCTTAATTCTGAGTGTCTTATCGACTCCTTCAGGTTAGATCGTGGTCTTTGATATACCATGGGTGAGGTCAGATGCAGTTCCTGATCAATATACTCCGTATGTTGGGATAGCGGTTTGGCTTGTGGCTTGGAAGGTATGTACACAATAGTGGAATCCACTCCTTCTTGTGAGAAGTAGATGGTAGTTCCCTTAAGGGTTGATTCGGGGCTTGGACAATATGAGCGCTCTCCTAATTCCGCGAGGAAATAGGATTTATTATCCATTAGAGAATCAACGGTACTTAAAGGATAAATGCAATTAGAGGGGTATAACGGACATTATGACCCATCTCTAATTATGAACTACTGTGGAGGATCACACCATGTGTAATAGCTATATCGATGGACACCGAGTTGTATCGGTCTGTGTAAAAGCATCTACAGTTGAGAGAGTGCAGCTTCGGGTTTTTAGTGGAATAACACCAGAGTTAATAATCAAGGAATATTAAATAAAGAGTTCAATTAATGATTCCGAGGATTATTGGATCTCCAAATACTGTGGGTCCATTAGGTCCCCTTGCTAGCCCGATCGATTAAGGTAACAAGGGTCACGGTTAATTAATTGGATTGTCCAATTAATTGTGTTATGAAAGTGACACGTATTTATTTAGGAATTAATTGAATAATGAGATTATTTGATTAATGAATAATGGTGATTAATTAAATTAAATAATAAGATTATTTAATCATGTTATTAATCACTAAACGGAGGATGTTTGTTGATATTTGTTTTTGAATAAAATAAGATAATATGATTATTTTATTTTATTTAATTATATTTTGAATTTTGAATTTAAATAGTTTGAATTCAAATCATATTAAATAAAATAAATATTAATCAATATCTTAAAAGATATTTGATATCTTAAAAGATTAGATTAATTGGTTTTTGATTAAATTGATTTTGAATTTAAAAAGAAAAAAAATAAAATAAAAGAGAAAGCACAAGTGTTGTGCGTAAAAAAAAAAGTTTACAAGAGAAAAAACACATCAGTGCAATTTGTGTGCTTGGTGTGCGTGAATCAAGAAAATAAAAGAAGAGAAAAATGTTGTGCACTATTAAAAAATAATATATATATATATATATTATTAAGATATTTTTTTAAGAACTAGAATTGTTCTAGTTATTTTTCTCTTTGGAAGAAATAGTTTCTTCATATTCTGTCTACATCCTCCAGAGTTCCTGAGTACGAGATGCGCCCACACGCAGTTATCAGTTCCGGGATATAGCTAGGAAGATCAGTGGTACAGACCAGGAGTATATCGTAAAGTGAAGGAGCCTCCAAACGTTGGTAATGTTCTAAATTTCTTTTTAATATATTGATTACAATTTCATGTGTTTACATATTGTATGCATTAGTTCCGGAAAAATAATTGCTATCCTAAGTTCACTGGTTCCAGATCGTTTATGATCTGTATAAAATTTTTAAAACATATTTCCGCTGCGTTACCAGTGAACGGGGTTCCAACACTAGGAGCCTTCCAATTACTTCACGCGGCTTCATGTTCTTGTAATTACTATTTTCTTCAAGGGCCATCACCTTGGATTCGAATCTAGCTGGAAGTGACATCATTATCTTTTGCTTGATCCTTCTATCTGAGTATGGGTCACCCAATTGATGGCTTTGATTAACAATGTCCATCAACTTTACTTGAAAATCATTGAAGCACGCGTCCTCTTCCATCTAATTGTCTCAAATTGCATTTGGAAGACTTGGAGCTTAGAGTCTTTAACCACCTCGGTTCCCTCAAGCGCCGTCTCCAAGATCTCCCAAGCTTCATGTGCATTTTTGGTGATTTTGATGAGTTTGTATTGACTCTCATCCACTACACAAAACAAAGCGTTCATTGCCTTGTTGTTCCACTTCGAAGCTTTAAATTCTTCGGAACTCCATTGTGCTTTGGGCTTGGGCACACTACTTCCATCTTCGACGGTCATGGTTGGTGGTGTGTATCCTTCTTCAATCACCATCCAAACCCTGTCATCAATCACCGATAGATGGGACTCCATCTTGACTTTCCATGAGGCATAATTGTCCCTCTTGAGCAATGGTGGCCTCACACTCGATGCTCCCTCTTTACTCATCCTGAAATCACTCATAGTGTTTGGGTCAATGAGATGAATGCAAATGGAATGCAACAAACAAAATGCATACAAATACAAGATACACAAAACAAGAGAAAGGATCACCTAAGTATGTCTAGGAACCCGCTCTGATACCAAATGAAAATACTCTAAGAGTGATAAAACTAACCTGAAGGGGGTGAATAGGTTTTAATCAAGTTAATTACCAATTTTTCTTGATTAGTCAATATTAAAGAATTCACCCCATTAACAAACATATAAAATCAAGTATAAATGTGGAAATAAAAAGACACTTGATTTTTACGTGGAATTCCTTCAACAAGGGAAAAACCACGGGCTATCCTTCCAGCCGCACCTATCCACGAATCCACTATTGTAATGATGTTTACAACCTAGGTTGACCTCTAGTCACACCATTCTCAGTCACTAACCCACCACTACTACCCAACGGGCCTTTATAGTGATTCTTGATCAAATTGCTTGCCAACCACACCTTGGTTGCAAGACTTCACTAGCTTGTGCACTACACCTTGTAGTCACAAGAATTAACTCTCAAAGAAGAGATTTACAACCTATGTGAATATATAAATAAATCCTAAATGCAATTCATGGTAGGCAACACTAAATGCTTATCTAGAAATTTAAAGATGTCAATAAGTACAAATCCTAGATATCAATGTCTATATGAATGCACATAGAGACTTAACTAGATATAGATATACAAGTCTAAAATCTAGTCATCAAACAAAGCCATATCAACACAAGTTGTCATTAATCATGGCAAGGACACTAAATGCAGTTAACAAATGCAATCAGTAAGTCCTAAACAATAATATCTAAATGCAAAGCATATAGATTTAGCTAGAAGGGAAAACATGTCCTAAATGCAAGCTATCACAATACAAACACAATCATGCAAAGGAACTCATAAGTAGATGCAATAAACGAAGTCCTAGCATTTAATCAACTAATAAATGCAATAAAAACATCATCTTGGAAAGTATAAACAAATAACAAAGATGGGATTTTTTGTTTAACTTACCAAGTCAATTTAATGATGAAGACCCATGCAAGAAAACATCCTAGATGAAGCTAGAAGATGTTTGATTCATGAATGAATGGTGGGTTTTGGGCTTGGAGAGGTAAATAACAAGTCTTTGAGCTTTTCTCTCTAAAGGATACTTCGTCTCACTAAAAAATTGATTCTTGAAGCTCTAAAAATGAATTGGGAGAGAAAAGAACATATATATAGAAGCCTTAGTCAAGACTATGTTGTTTTGAGCTTGGGAAACAAAATCCCGTCAAAACCACTCTAAGTATCGTGGTGCATGCATGTGTCCAGACGGCGGTACAAGTCGCGTAACTGAAGAATCAGTCTTCTGGAATGTACCGCTGTATGGACCGATGTGCAGGCATGTGCATCAACCGTTGTCCACACTGCGCATGATACACTGGAGGATACCACTCCGTGTTCTACAGTGCAAGCATTGCTTGCCAAGCTGTCTATGTCACGGCAAAGGGAAAAATCCCTTTTTAACACTCAAGAAAAATGTCTATCTTACATGAATGTTGTGCATGTGTGAAGTGAGTGAAATGCACACAAAATGAAGCACAATTAACATGCAAAACATGTTATCAAAAGAGATACAATGCAAGATATGATATCTAATGCAAGCTAGTGAGTGTGTGCAACTAAATCTCTTCAAAAGAGTCAAGTCATGTAAACTACCTCTCTTGAAGCACTTTGGGATCTTGGAAGCTTGTTGAAGATGAGTCACAATTGGAGACCTAAGCTAGCCATTACAAAGTGATCCCAATGATGTTTTTCATGAAATAAGCCAATCAAAAGTAGAGGTCCTTACAGCCTTCGTTTGAGCCATCTTGTGTGTCTTGAGTAATTTTTCGTGTCAGTTTTTCAAATTTGTTGTTTAGCCAAAATATTTGAGCTTAATTTAGCTTCGTGAGATATCTTGAGCAAAGTGTTTGTGGCAAGTTTGTGTATGCTTTGTGTGCTTGTTCAATAGCTATTAGTCACTTTAGGGGTCTCACTTGCACTCCACGGGTTAGTCCAATCTTTTACTGTTTAAGTTTAGGGGACTCGGTTCTTAAGCGTCTTGTTCTAATAGTAGAGACATCCCTTGAGAGTTTCACAAACACAAGCCAAAGTGCGCAATTCGAGGGAAAATAGTTTAAATTCACTAAACACTTTTCAAACACCATGCATAGCCTTATTACACCAAATCATCATGTGTCATAGAACATGCTCAATCGCCTTATTCTAATAGTGGAGACATCCCTTGAGAGTTTCACAAACACAAGCCAAAGTGTGCAATTCGAGGGAAAATATTTTCAAATCTCTAAACACTTTTCAAACACCATGCATAGTTTCATTACACCAAAATCATCATATGTCATAGAACATGCATCATAAAAGCGGATTGCTTAACTAAAACTTTTATTCCCTTGGTAGATGGAATCTTTGAAGTGATATTAGGCAATGTGTATTTTAGCCACTTAAAAATTTCAAATACTTCCAATTCCATAATGTGTGTGATCCCAAGCCAATTTTGAAGCCAAATACATTTAGACTTGTTTATCCTACCACAACATCATCCATAACCCAAGAAACCCAAATACTAAGCCAACCCTCACTTGATTGATCTTGTTAAGGCTTAGGAATGTATGTAAAAATGTGCTCTAATTGTCGAATGGCGTGTACCTAGGCTATAAGTGATGAGTTGTGAAAATGTGCAATAGTCAAAGGCAAGAAAATCAAGGAAGAAAAAAAAAAGAGAAAAGAAACAAAGAAAAGAAACAAAAAGAACAAAAGAAAAATATGCTCAAATTGCCTTATTCAAATTGGAAACGTTACATAAAAAGGGGTAACTAGAGTAATCAGAGATTGCACTTAAAATTTATGAAAGCTTGGATGCCATATTGTATTCTTGAAGTGTGTTCCATGAGGAATCAAATGCTTAAGTATAGAATGTATGGCCTTAACTTGATTGATTAGCGTTTGTACCTAAATTCCCGTTCTTGTTAGTAACCAATCACGTTGGCCCCCTTACAACCAAATGGAAAAGACCTAGTTGATCTTAGGGGAAGTCTAACTTGGGAATATTAGTCAATGCATGCTCTTTCCACGTTCATGGCACTTGGTTCTCTCTTGAGACTCATTCACTAAAAAGAGTGTTTATTCTATACTAAATGTATGAGACCCATTCACTAAAAAGTGTGAACTTAGGTTTAGTGAGGAAAGATAAGAGAGATTCCATGTGAGAACCTACTGTTGAAGCGAATTGTGCTCGAGACGTGAGTGTGAGTAGTTTCCAAGGCGAAGGCGCTTTAAGTGTGGGATTCGTGTTATGCGAGTTTCCCTTGGGGTGCCGTGGAGCTATTTAGAACTTTTTACGTGAGGCTATTCATCACTACCATTATCTCTTGCTTATCTCTCAACTAGTTGGCTTGCAGCGTATTTGGTTAAGTCTAGGAATTTTTAAATAGAATCATGTTTGTTGTGTCGTGCGTCTTTGTTTATTTGTCTTGAGTTTGCTCGAGGATGAGCAAAGTTTTGGTTTAAGGGTATTTGATCGTGCCAAAATTGTGTTATATTTTGGCCTACAATTCCATATCCTTTAGCTTGTTTTTGAGCGAGTTTTGGCATCTAATTGGCTTTTTCCTAGTAATTGTAGGCATACAATGTAATTCAGGTTCAAGAACAAGGAATCAAGATTATCGTGCGAAAAGGGAGATTATTTGGTGCAAAAAGGAAAAATTGAAGGCTCCAGTGTGCAGGTACTGCGCTGGTACCTTACCCGCCCACTACCTGTGCACTGGGAAAGGATAATTGCAACAGCTCAAGTGTGCGGGTCTTTACCCGCACACAAACCGCACACCGGATTAAGAGTCTCTGAAGCTATCCAGTGTGCGAGTACTGTTGACGGGAAGATTCTCGTGTGTCATTTTAAAAGATCAATCTGTCAACAATATTTGTAAAAACCTCACGAAGCCTAAATTGGTTTGAAAAACACAAGTATGGTGGCAAGTGGGGTGTCGTCCATAGAGAGGGGAGCTAGCTAAGGTTAGTTATTGCAAAAGTAATGTTAATGTATATATATAATAAACGAAACATAAAATGATGAAGATGTCAATGGTGAATTATCCTATGAGTAACACTAAATTAATTATGCAAACTAGAGGAAAGGGAAATGGGATGAAGGATATATAGTTGATGGAAACTAAGGAGTTAACGGATACGAAAGTAAATACTGGGCAATGCAACAAACTTGTCAATAGGCACATCTATCCAAAGGTAACCGACCTAGGATGTATAGAGTCGGTTATTTATCCCTAGAAAGTGGCCAACCTAGGATGTATAGTGAGGACCACCTATTTGGGATTAATCCGTCGTAAACCACCAACCTAGGATGTATAGTGTTGGTTGTTCGTCGGATTCTCAAAATGAAGCTCGTCTACCTATCAATGGCTCAACCGATTGTAAATGTAGTCAACCTAGGATGTATAGTGATGACTTCTAATCCTCTCACGAGATCCGACCTAGGATGTATAGTGCCTGAAACTCGATCGAGGTTAGATTAAGACCGCGGTTTAAGAGTCGAAATTCATGACGTTCTGTCCATTCATTAAAGCAAGAGACAACTAAATAGGATGTATATCTAGATGCAATACTCATACATAATCCAAAGAGATCTTGCTAAGAGGATGTATCTACACAAGAAATCAATGGTAACCATTCATAACAAGAATAGAACAATGAAAGATAGACATGAATATAAATATAACATCAAGTTTATGTACAAGCACAATATCCAACTAACTACTCCATCAACCCCTTAGAGGGGATTTAGCTACTCATTACAACTAGGAAAATAAGAGAAAGGAAAGAGAAAGAACCCTTGGAGAACATCTCCTTCCTTGAAGTTGCTTCAATCTCCTACCTTCCTTGAAGTTGAGTAGAGAATGTAAGTATGTGAGAGAGAGAGAGAGATTCTAGATCTAAGTTGTGTAAAAACCTCTGAAAAACAGAGTCAAAGGCTGCTTAAAACATTTTCATCCTATTTTATTTATACAACATACAAAAATAGCTCACTTAAACTTCAAAAATCAAACTGGCGCACGCGGAGTGCGGGTGGAGTGCGGGTGAATTGCCCGCACTGCACCTGCACCTGCACTGTATTGGTTGTCTTCATCTTCAGTTCTCAGATCTGGGAAATAGTAAGGGTGGAGTGCAGTTGAATTACCAGCACTTGACTCGCACTTGACCCGCACTTGACTCGCACTTAACTCGCACTTTACTGTCATTTGCAAAATCCACTCTTCTGTCTTGAGCAATAGTGTGGGTGGAGTGCGGTTGGATGACCCGCACTGTACCCGCACTCCAATGTCAGGTGCAAATCCACTCTTCTGTCTTGAGCAACAGTGCGGGTGGAGTGCAGTTGGATGACCTGCACTGTACCGCACTCTAATGTCAGGTGCAAATCAGCTTCTCTTGTTTT
The DNA here is from genome assembly GCA_033220585.1 of Dipteronia sinensis. Taxonomy (NCBI): domain Eukaryota; kingdom Viridiplantae; phylum Streptophyta; class Magnoliopsida; order Sapindales; family Sapindaceae; genus Dipteronia; species Dipteronia sinensis. The sequence continues at coordinate 17,346,613 of CM065643.1, read as the reverse complement.
GGCAACAGTGCTGGTGGAGTACGATTGGATGACCAGCACTGTACCTGCACTTTAACTCTTCTCCTGCATTAGGTCCCGGCTATGAGCATGAGTGCGGTTGGAGTGCGGTTTCGACAGCGCTTGACCTGCACTGTAGAGCTATCTATGATCCTTTGTCTTTCCTTTTGCCCATTTTCTGCCGGAACCACCGCAACATGCTTCCAAACCCATCATTGCACCATTTCCTACAATTATGCACATAACAACCCATTAGAGATACCAAAATGCACGAAAACAGAACACAAGATAAGGATTTGAGGGCCTAAATATACTACATATTTGGCACGATCAAACACCCCAAAACCAAACATTTGCTCGTCCTCGAGCAAACATAATCTAAAACAAATCAGACGCGAACTGATTGTAAATCCTAGACACCTAAACATTAATTCAACAATGCCACAAGTCCAATGTGTGATATGATACACATAGGTGTGATAGAGAGGAGAAAAACATATGCACACGATCAAGAGCAATTTGGAGACACCTAAAGGAGGCTCGTACGAACACAAATCCCACACCTAAAGGCATTCATGAACTAGGGACAACTTACTCCCATACCTTGAGCATAATTCGCTTCAATTCTAAAGCTCGCATGGATTCTCTCTTTTCTTTCCTCAAAGAGTCCTAAGTTCCACACAAACGAGTATGCAAAGATGAATTCTGCACAAAATTTAAGCAATGAACTATCCTAGGGAAGACTCACTATGCCATGGACGTGAAAGATCGTGCTTCAACCGATATTCCCAAACTAGACTTTATATGGATCAAATAGGGCTTTTCCACCGGTTATAGTGTGGCTATAGGGTTTAATGAGGTTACACAAAGAATATGGACATTTGGAGCTCAAACTCACAAATCATGCTAGAATATATCCTTACACCCATACAATGTTCTTTTATCACTCATACGCAAACCTCTAGGCAATCGTTTAACCCACATTCGTGCCTTCAATGTTGCACTCCGTTTGAGCGTATTTAGCATGACACAATCACAATTATGGCACACAAGTACAATTTCCCTTTGAATTTTTACAATTTCACAATCACAATGTTGTACTTCCGTTTTGAGTTGTTACAATTTCCCTTTCTTGAGCACTTATGGCACACAAGTACAATTCTTAGCCCTTTCCTTGCATATTTTCAACAATTATTTCATTTTACCCGCTATTTGACCATTTAGAGCTTAACTCCTTTCATCACCACCATTTCACATCCTAACATGATTAGTACAAGGGTAGGCATGTGTTTAGGCTATTAGGTATATGATTGAATGTGGTATAAAATAAAAGAGTAAGTGTTTGGCCTCAAGCTTGGCTTTGGAGCATACAATATGGTATGAACGTGTTTTGGCTAGTAAAGGTAATTCAGTGCACACACATTCCCTAATATCACCTCCACAACCATCTGAAAAGGGAATGAAAGCATCCATCACGCACTTCACAAAATGATATGCAAGTCCTATTGCACATGACATAAATGACGAGAGGCGTGTTTAAGAATAATCAATAATAAACTCAAAATACACACTTTAACGCTTGTGTTTGTGATCTCACGGGCATCTCCACTATTAGAACTAGGCATGGGAACATTGAGTCCCCACTACTTAACACCAACGGGTGGGACGACCCCATGGCGGTGCAAGCAAACCCTCAAGTAACACCAAACTATGTCACAAGGTCAGAGCACATACAAATAACTCGCCAAAAGTACACGCTAGAGGCATCATACCTATACTGGTTACAGTTTGAAAATTGGACAAGCGACAGAATTGAAAAATTAGACACTACAAGACTATAATGACGACTGTACAAGGCGTAACACACCCCCAAACCAAAACTCAACAATGTTCCCATTGTTGGAAACCATAAGGTATGTTCTAACAGAGGAGAAACACCATAGAAGACTCAAAAATTATGAACATGCATAAAGCACAACCAATAACAAGCATAATCTCATTAATAGCGGAATGAGGGTTCAACACCCCCAAACCGGATCTAGACATAAGCTCAAAACTCGCACAAGTATATGATCAATATGCACTCAACCATGCTCATTCATATTAACAAAATCTAAATTTGCATTCATCGAAAACTTAATGCAATGAAGTACAAAATCGAAGTTAAAAACTCCCCTTTAGAAGGAAGCTAGTTCGTTATCCATGCGTGTTGTCGTGTGCTTCCCAAAAGATGCACAACCTAGCTTAAAACACACAACAACTCTACCAAACAAAAATCAAATGTGAAAAGGAAAAACAAAATAAGTCCATGCCGTCAAAGGAAAATAAAAATAAAAGAAATAAAACTAAATAGTCCTAGACTAATAGCAATAAACATAAAGGAAACGGATGGCTAATCCTCGTCTAAAAGCTCCTTCTCTGGTTCATTGGATATCCCTTTCCCCTTGGGGTCAAGTTCTGATCTGATCCTATCTTCATGTTTCCTCCTGGAAATCTCCATTGCAGCTCGGAGCTCGGCCCCATGTGGGTCAATGGTTGGGCCTCCTAAAGGTGGTAAGCAGCGGGCCTCTTCTTCTTCCTTGGATAAACTGGGAGACTGAGCGCCTCCCTCATGTCGGTGAGATTGCCCCAAATGTCAGCATAATACTCACTGGCTTCTGCTCTACTCTCAACAATCTGTTTCATGTTTTCAACAACCTCAGTCTTAAGGTTCTCTAATCCTGCAAGCAAGGTTTGCCAAGGGATCTCTCCAGAAATCTCCTACGGAGGTGAGGGCATCTGACTGTAATCACCGTATTCTAAATAAATCGGTTCCAACTCCGGTTAAGCCGGAACGTCCTCAGCCCGTCTGCTTGTGCTGCCCTCTCGAGCAGATTTTTTTTCTCCCTGTTCTGACTCGACACCAAAGGGGTCTCCCTCTCTCACTTGGTCATTCCATATGGACCGCTCAACAGGCCCCAAACCACATTCAAATGGATAGGACCCAAAATCCACCCCTGCCTCTCTGTAAAATGCGGTGATTAGACTAGGGAAGATGAGTGGCTGCTTGTCTACTCTGACACCTCCCAGTATCTCTCTTTTGACCAGAAAGTCAATTTCGACCAATTGATTCTAAAGTATACAATAAAGGATCATTGCTGCATTGAAATTGACTGAAGTCCTGTGCTTCCTAGGAATCAGGGAATGAGAGATGAACACATGCCAAAAACCCAACTCACTCTTCAAGTTGATGTGCTTCATGTGGTGATCTGGTGCCACCCAGAAGTTCATTGGACGGATCACCAACTAGGTTGGCAAACTCCACATTCTGTGTCACAAAGAAATCATTCCAAGTCACCCACTGTCGTAGTCTTCCGATCGCTTCTGGATCAACTAGAAGCTATGTCCGATAGTATTTGTTAATGTCCGTGATAATCATTCAGACCTCCACCCCTCGGACCAAAACGGAGGATGTTCGCTGAAAAGTCTCTGGTACCATTCCTATAAAGAATTCCTCTACCACGCTTCTGCAATACATAAGAGGGGTGCTAACGAAAGTTTCCTATTCCCTCGTTCCAACTACCTGAGGTATTGAGGTGCCCTCTAGCTCCTCTACTGCTATCCCTCTTGCAAGCACAACCTCTCGTTCCCTAAAACATTCCAAGCGGTCCTCAAACTCTGGATGCCTGACACATGGTGGTGGAACTGGAGGTCCCCTCCTCGGTCTTCGCTCGGAAACCTGACTGCATTGCCTAGTAGATTGCCTGGTTCTTCCTAACATCTGCACAATAAACAATAGTTTTAAGGGAATACTCATATCCAGGAACCATGAGGTTATGATGAAACAATTGAAAGAACGAATATTCTGCCAGGCTAATAAAGTACGGGTGAAGTGCGGGTGACGGTCTTTAACTCGTTCCCAGATACTAACGTATGCAGAATCACCAACAACGCACACACTTCACACTCACAGCAAGTCATCGAATCAAATCACAATAATATGGCTCTAACCCTTGTATAGAACGTTTCACATGCATAATTAGACAACAAATTATCATTCAATCCTCATAAGTATTCAATAAAAAGTTTAAAAGTCTCGGATTTGAAAATGCGATTATGTGAAAACAAGGATTGAGACAATTGAAATCGAAATTCTCCACATTCTTTGCAATTAAAGCATCATACAAAAATCCAAATAAGCAAGGAAAAAGGGCACGAAATCGTGGCCTATCCTTGAACAATGAAGTTCATGCAAAAAAGGGAAAAATTGTTGACAAAAGGTTAAGAATCGAGATTAGAGTGATAGGTAATGAAATTAGAGGAAGATTTCATACCTTGGTTGCCGAAAATTGAAAACGTGGCACACACGGAATACCTTTAAGTTGAAACGAGGGAAAACAGAAGGTTTCGGTTTGTTTCCTTTCTTTTTGAAACTGGTGGAGCCTTAAGAATGACATGTGATATATATATAGCGTGACCAATGTGCGGGTGGAGTGCGGGTGACTGACCCGCACTTTACTCGCACTTTATTACCTGATGCTTTCGGAGTGCGGGTGGAGTGCGGGTGAATAACCCGCACTATAACCGCACTGTTTCCCTGGATTGATTCCTGGACTCTGCACTGCAACTGTTTCTGCACCAAAAACCACACACAACACCTTAACAAGCACTATGTTCCAAAAATTTACAAAGACAAATACTACCCATCTGAAACGTAAAAATACTAAAACGAATTTAAAAGTGGGTGCAATGCACTCAAAGTGGGACCCGATCAACCAAAGGAGGTTTGACCGGAATGGGGAGCACATTCAACTTGGCCACCCAAACCGGTGCCAATGGCTTACTTACTGCATCTCTCCCCACTTTCCTCACTTGCCCAACTAGGTCCTTTCTAACCCATATTTGCCTGACCTTTGTTGGGTTCAACTTAGACCAAACTCGACTTGTTTTGAACCTGTGAAAACTAAAGCAATAAGCCTTAGTTTGCCCTCTTTTGGCACAAAAGCAACAAGTAAAAGAACGGTTAGGGAAACTCCCTGCTCGGTTGTTGATGTGGACCCCTTTTAGGGATTTGACCTCATTTTCTGTCACATCAAGCTGAACAATCAAATCACACTCCTTGACTTTGGCCCGCTTCAACTCATCCTCCTTTTTGTTCAACTACTCTTGCAATTCTCTTACTGCTTTTGCGGACTCCTCGACACCTAATAGCATTTTCCTTGACTGTCTCTCATTCTCCTCCTCGAATTCCTCTTAGAGCCTTGCCAATTCTTCTAGGTTCTTGGAGACTAACTACTCCTTTGTAGCAAGTTCCACCACTTGACCCCTTAGACTCTTGTTCAATGTAGAGAAGTCATGCAATTTCTTCTTCAACATTCCATTCTCGGCCTTGAGCAAATATACCTCTAGTTTAAGCTTCGTGTTGTCTTGCTCAAGCTCACCCATCTCCTCAAAAGTGGCAGTACTTGATTCATCCTCTTCAAGTTCACATTCTTTTCTTTCCTTAACGCAATCTTGGTTTCACATTTCCATCTCATTCATACCCTCAAAAGCTTGCACAATGGTGAGCACCCGGCTTCTTTTCTTTCTTGAATTGGTTGCTTCCAAGACCAAACAATCCTTTACTTGGCTTGCTTCGAGGGAATTGACCTTGAAGTTAACATTCTTGCCTCCACAGTTGAAAGAAATGTCCCTAGAACGAATAACTACAACCATACCAGATGTGGCTATGAATGACCTCCCCAAAAGCATTTTCTAGTCCCTACTACTGGATTCTCCTCTCTTGCAATTCAACACAACAAACTCTACCGGCACTATCAATCTGTGCACATTCACATAGACTTCCTCCACTATACCAACTGGGGTGGTGGAAGAATTGTCCGCCATGATGAGAGTCTGAGAAGTAGGCTTGATTGACTGAATCTTCAACTGTTTGTATATCTCCAATGGCATCATATTGATGCTAGCCCCCATATCAAGCACTACTCCCATCCTAGGTGAGTTTTCAATTTTTACCTCTATTACGAAACTTCCGGGGTCTGAAAGCTTAACGGGGGAGTCTATGCCACTTCCTCCATCTTCATTATCTGTGACCTCTACCACACTTTTCACGGTCTCTTCCCTAGAATTGTCGAGAATCTGGTATTGGTTTGGGATAGTTTCCTCTTCTAACCCCTCTTCAACTCCCAACTCGACTACCTCTAACATGTTAACGTGCACATCGGTGCTTGATGTCATACCCTTGTTCTTGACCGAATGCATCGAAGATATGTGCCAACTGAGTTTCCATCTTTTTCAGTGACGCTCCATGACTATTCGCCCTCTGATCATTGGACTGCATGTAAGCAGTCATTCGTTGCTTAGATGCATGCAAGGTGTTCTTGAGAGCTTCTGACCTGATACCAACCGTTTTGATAACTGTGCTCACTATCTCCGCTAGGGATTTGTCCTTTTGTTGGCTAGCGGGTGCTTGGGAATTAAAGTTGGTTGGTGGGTTACTACTAGAACTTCCCCATTGGTTGTTGTTGCTAGGCCCTCCTTGGTTATACCTATTGTACCCATGGTTTTGGAACCCCTGATTTATGTTTCCACCTTGATAGTTGTTGTTGCCACCTTGGTAATTTGTTGCCCCTAGGTGGTTGTTGTTGGACCAAGACAAGTTTGGGTGGTTTCTCAACCCTGGGTTGTATGTGTTTGAATAGGGGTCATTCCTTGGCCTTTGGAATTCTCCAAGGGCCTGGGCTTGCTCTTCTTGACCAAACCGCCATTCTCCTCCTTCTATCTCCCTCATTACTTGACTCACTCCTTGAGAGGACCCTAGGCTTTCTAGTTATAAGCTCCTTGATCGATTGGAGCTCTTTGTTCATTCTTGACATCTGAATTTGAACTTGGGTATCCTGACCCACTTCTATCCTTCCGCCCATTCTCACGTGTGATGTCCTCTGCTGTGAGTTCTGGGCAATCTTCTCCAAGATATCATATGCCTCAATTGCTATCTTGTCTGCTATTGTACCCCCACATGCATTGTCCACTAACATTTGTGTGATCGGTGAAAGTCCGATATAAAAGGAATTCACCTTCAACTCTGGGTGGTATGTATACGGACAGCATTTGTGCTAACTACAAGTTAAACCTCTCCCATGTCTCATGGAAGGGTTCACCGTCCTCCTCAACAAAGGATGCTATTTTCAACCTTAGGTTCTTCACCTTTTGTGATGGAAAATACTTGTTGAAAAAGACCTTGAACACCTGACTCCATGTTACCAGTGATCCTGGCCTGAAATTCATGTACCATGTCATGGCGGCATCCTTCAAACAGTACTGGAAACACCTGAGGTGAAGCTGCTCTCTTGTCAGCACTGCTTGGCGAGCCATTACCGGAAAGGTTTCTAAGGTCGCTTCATATTATTTCATAAATTGAAGGAAATCGTCGGTAACTCTCCCACTAAAAGATGGTAGGAGGCTAATATGCATAGTCTTCAACTCATACTATCATGTCACATCATCAAGTACTATGGCAGTGATCGTATTACCTACAAACAGGAGTGTGTACTCGCCCTTGGTGAGACCTAGCTGTTCATTTCCATGTACACTGCCCTCATGCTCACGAGCCTGCTGCTCATTCTGATTCAGATCATTTCTGTCTTCCCTATTCTGCTCGGGTTGATCCATAGGAACACCGGCTTCCATGTTTTCCTCTAACTGACCGGCTCTTCTACCCAACTGATTTATATTGTTAGCACCTGGCAATACTGTTCCTCTTAATGATCTTCTTCCGTGCATATACCTAGAATCCTGAAATTTCAGAAACAAATAATGCATGACATAACGAGAAACAATCAAGGTATATCAGAAATCTTACTAGGACTAACTATTACTCATGCAAAACTAATCAAACTAAACCTGCCGCTCCCCAACAGCGGTGCCATTTGACGGGACGATTCTCGTGTGTCTTTTTAAAAGATCAATCTGTCAACAATATTTGTTGTTAACGGAAATTTTGCTCGGGATGAGAAATCTCAGTTAACACCCTCGAGACCACTATCACGTAGGTAGTGGCTCAGATTGATTGTATATGTAGCGATGGTTTATAAAGTGCGATGATACCATTCAACCAAAAGAAAAACAAGAATCTTTTTATTGAACGTGCATGGTATACAAATACAAGTTTCTTTATTTTTTACTCTCAACTCTCTCTGGGGTCTGGTTGAGTATTTGTCGTATGCCTGTCGAATAGTAGTCTCTCCTTTTCATTTCCTTTCTTTCTATTTATACATAGTTTTGTAGGTCAAACAGACTAATTCTCCCTTTGATTTTCTCAGTCTCTCCCCTCCTTATCGGGCGGGATTTCTCGCTTTAATGTCATTGACTTTGAGTTAACAACCGAATTGAGAGTATCGTGGAGGAGATCAGTTTATTTCCTCTTTGGATTCTATTACTTGTTCTGCATATAGGTAATGTTTCCAGATATGGTCCAGTGTATCTTCGTATCTTTTCAGCATGATCCTTTATAGAGGTCGTTGAATATGGCGTGGTGTGGTGTATCAACTAGTGAGGTTGATTAGTGTTCTGACCTCGATATCTGAGAAGTTTCATCATCTTGGAGCCAGATCTGGCTTCCCTTGACCTTTTCGAAGCTATGTGTGGCTTCCCCTAACCTTTCGAAGCTAGGTGTGGCTTCCTCTGACCCTCCGAAGCTAGGTGTGGCTTCCCCTGACCTTTCGAAGCTAGGTGCGGCCTTCTAGGGACATTCTTCTGTGTCAACGAGGTATAGGCAAGTCTCTGGAGCATTTGCGAGGTGACCTCGACTTCGGGGAGCTTCTAGTTTTGGTGATGCTGGCTAGATCTGATCGTTCTGGGCTTTATCCCGGATGTTTCTGGAGCCCGATCTTGTTCCTGGGGTGGTATCGTAGTTCGGCTCTAGATAGAGAGGTCTCCTAGTGGAAACTCTCGGGTATGGAACCAGGTTTGGGAGGTGGAAAATATTCCTTTGGTCCTTAGCCAATTTTGGCTATTAACAGAAGTCCCTTCTAACTTGAACTCCAGACGTCGAGCTTGGGGTTGAGGTCAGATTTTTACTTATTTGGGAAATCTTCCTGTTTTTACCGTTACCGAAATATTGGGGAAATTTATTCATTTGAGTGACGTGATGCGAACCGACTAATTTATCTCCGAATTAATCTGATAGCGTTACGGCAGTCCCCGAGATTTTTTACCGTTACCAGAATCTTGGGGAGATTTTCCTCTTAACTGCGTAAGTGATGTGGCGTGAGATGATTAGCTCGCTTCTGAGTTTAATCCGGTTACGTTACTGTAGTCCCCGAGATTTTTTACCGTTACCAAACGAGTATCCCCGGTAGCTCGTGTTGTTGCCCTCCTGCCTATATATATATATATATATATATATATATATCTATTTTTCTCCTTATCTTCCTCACATCTCTTCGAACTAAAATTTTTTTGCTAAGAAATATTTCCATAGCCTTTCCTCCAAGCTTGCTTTTTTCTTCATTCTTCGTCCTTTTTGGCTTTTACTATGTCGAAAACCAGTCGCGACTCAGCTGATTCCATATTGGACGGTGAGGAGGTCGTCAATTTTACTCTGGGGAAGCGGGCTAGGAGGAGTTCTGACGGCGACGATTCCCCGCCCACCTCGCAATGTCGGTGGTCAAGTAGGAATGTATCCATCTGGACTGGGTTCTCCAACCATCCTGACCATCCTTTGGATATCATCGACGAAGATTCCGACAAAGAAGCGGACGGTGGCGCAGCGGGGGAGCATCGGGTCTCGGCTCCTGGTCCCTTTGTAGAGAGGCTCCCTCCTTATGATTTCTGGGTTGTCCAAGATTCCATTGTTGACCCGGTGTCGATTGACCGCTTGAGGTCAAAGTTTGGCATCCCCGACAGCGTATCCATCTCGGTGCCTCCCAAAAATTATGAGTTCTTCAACCCCCCCTAAAGGCGTGCTTCTGATTCATGTGGCCGCTTTGAGAACGGGGTCCGGCTTCCCCTCCATCCGACTCTTTGGTGGGCTCTCAACGCCATCCAGCTCGCTCCTCTCCAGTTGACGCCTAGCTTCTGAAGGCATCTGATTGGTTTCCTTGTACTATGGAGAAAACAATGCCAGATGAGTAAGGTGACGAAGGAGCCGGGTGCAGAGGAGCTGGCCTATCTCTTCTAGATTGGGAGCCTGTCTAGGGCTCCTCTAGGCCAGTTCTATGCCAAGGCCAAGAACAAGCTCAACTTCATCGTTCCTGGTGCCTCGAAGAAGGACCCAACTTGGAAAGAAGAATGGATCCTTGCAGGGGATAACTGGGGGAGCTCGATTTTCAGTCGGAGGGCATGAATTCGAGGTTCCCACGGCTTTCAGTGACAAGCCCTCTTGGGACCGGGACTCCGTGCCTTCTGAGTCCGAAGCCGTTTTAAAGGCTATTCTAGCCCGGAATTATTTGAATCTGAAGTTCCCTACTGCTGAAGCTTTTGATCCTCGTAGGGTGAACAAATATTTGCAGATTTCAGATGCTATTCCTCGTAAGTGTCATTGAGTTGCTTCGCCTTATTACTCAGCTTGGTTCTAACATTTTCTTTTTTAATCTGCTTATTCACAGTTTTTGTCGTGGAACCGGCCACCCGTCACGTCTCACGCTCTCCTCAAGGTGGAGTTTCTCTTCCTTCCTCTGGGGTCGAACCTGCTCTGGCTTCATCTATCTCTCCGGCTGGGTCTAAGATGGCCACTCTTGCCTCGCGGGCTTTTCGGGCTTTGGGTAAAGCTCCCCAAATGGTTGGCCCAGCTGCTTCTGTCCCTTCGGCCGTGGCCGCTAAAGTTGCTACCCCTTCGACTTAAACACCTGATTCCGTTACGCTTCCAACAACTAAAGCTTCAGAGGTTTCTAGGGAAAGGTGTCACTTCTGGGAAAGGTGTCGCGAGGGTTCCTTCCAGCTGCTCCCGGCCTCAGTCGAGCTCGACAGGGCGGGATGAGGTCCTGGAGCAATTCATAGCGTCCTGTCCGGGTGGCGGGATCTCCAAGATGGCTTCCATGCCTGTGGACGTCCTTATAACCAAGGGGTCTGCTATTTTAGCTGAGGTAATTGTATTTCCTTCGTGCTACTCTTGTTAATTCGTTCAGTTTCTAACTCGGGTTCTGTATTTTGTAGGCCTTCAAGTTTAATGTTGCGATGGGCCAGCAGGTGGCCCTCCTCCGCGACCGGGCTGTAAAAGCCGAAGCTGAAGCTGAGAAAGTCGGGGAACTACTCAAGCAGGCTCGATCTTTAATAGAAGAGGTGACTTCCAGCCAGGGAAAAATCGAGGTCGAGATGGCTGAGCTTCGATGAGATCATGAGAGGATGAAGCAATCTTATGATCAGAAGCATCTTCAATCTCTCCGGCGGGCTAGGCAGCGGGATTCCTAGAGATCTGAGGCTAAGAAGTTGGACCTCGAGAACCAGTCTCTGATTACTCAGGTGACCAAGCTGCAAGCCGACGTGGAGACCTCCTTCAGCGACAGATATTTCTATGCTTCCTATCAGGCCGCGGAGGCTCTTCCTCCTCCCTTTGATTTGTCATCTATTGCGGGCTGGGATAGACAAGAAATAATGCTCAAGGCTGCCGAGCTATCTCGACCTGAAGGTGACAAGGTGGTTCCTTCGAGCCAAGCAGGAGCTGGGAAACAGTCCGTTCAGACAGATCCTCCATTCCCTCTTCCTACTTTTACCACCTCAGGTCTTGGGGGGTCTTCCAGTAAATTGATGTCCTCTCGATCCGAGGAGGACCAGCTGGGAGCTAGTGAAGAGGTTAGGAGCCCGTCTGAGGATCCCCCTTTAACAGAGATGGAGGTCGACAGGAGCCAGACGGGGTCCATGGCTGCCCTTCTTGACGCGGCTATACCGCCTGAGGTTATGGACGTGATTAATGAGGTTTTGGAGGAAGATCCTGCTGATCAACCGATGGAGCCTTAAAATGGAGGAGCGGTCGGCGAGGATAACCAAGATGGACAGCTATCTGTAGAGAGGGTTGATGGCGAAGATCAGTAAGAAGGAGGAGGGCCAGCGGAGGGGAGCCATGAGAGTCCCAAAGCTTGAAGCGGTTCATCATGACTTGTTTTTGATTGCCCGGAAAAGGGGGTGGGCACCTCGTTTTGCCCTTATTAGTTTTTCCTCTTTTTTTCTTTTTTTTTATAGCCCGAGTTCGGGGGTTGGGCTCCCTGTTTGGTGGATGTAGCCTTATCGGGGGATAGGCTCCCTTTGTCCTTAAATAAAAAGTCGAATCGCTTTTAAGAATTCTTGTTTTATTTCTGGTCTTGAATAGGATCCAGAGTAGCATCTGTAGCAACAATTAAGATTCGTGTAGGGAATTATGATGATTTTGATCCTGTACACGAAAGCAAACATTATATATATATCTATATATATATTATGGGGCGATAGCCCTACCAAGACATCAAGAGGGCTACTTAGCTATTTTCTGGTCTTTGAGATCTGGAGGGCAACTATACTCTTACATTCAGACCCCTCTTAGGGGTGGTAGCCTGACCAAGGCATCAGGATGGCTATCGAGCTATTTTCTAGTCTCGAGATCTGGAGGGCAACTATGCTCTTACACTCAGATCCTTCTTGGGGGTGGTAGCCCGACCAAGGCATCAGGAGGGCTATCGATCTATTTCCTGGTCTCGAGATCTGAAGGGCAACTATGCTCTTACACTCAGATCCTTCTTGGGGGTGGTAGCCTGACCAAGGCATCATGAGGGCTATCGAGCTATTTCCTGGTCTCGAGATCTGGAAGGCAACTATGCTCTTACACTCAGATCCTTCTTGGGGGTGGTAGCCCGACCAAGGCATCAGGAGGGCTATCGAGTTATTTCCTGGTCTAAAGATCTGGAGGGCAACTATGCTCTTACACTCAGATCCTTCTTGGGGGTGGTAGCCCGACCAAGGCATCAGGAGGGCTATCGAGCTATTTCCTGGTCTCCTAGATGTTTATGTCGAATTCCCATACAAGGGTATAGTCACTAATGTCGAACATAGTTGGAGACAAAGATGGAAGAGAAAAGGAAAATTACTTTATTGATGGTCGAGACGTAGTACATCTTTATTAGGGTCTGTAATGAAAACTAGGTGGGGATAGTCTGCTTGAGAACTCCTTTCAAGGGTAGAATTTCCTCAAATGATCTGCATTCCAAGTGTGGTCGATGGATCGTCCGTCCAAGTCTTCGAGTTTATAAGCTCCATTGCGAACAACTAGCATTATCAAATATGGTCCTTCCTAATTTGGACTTAATACTCCATCCGACCTTTTCCGAGTGTTCAGGGTCACTTTCCTAAGTACCAGGTCCCCTTCTTTGAATTCTCGGGCTCTGACCTTTTGGTTGAAGTATCTAGCGATCTTGCTCTGGTAGATCGCTACTTACTCTACTACCCGGTCTTGTTTTTCTTCCAAGAGGTCCAGATTAGCCCGGAGCTTGACTTCATTACTTTAGGGCTTAAAGTGCTGTACCCTGAACGAGGTTAATTTATGCTCGATGGGGAGGACTGCTTCAACCCCGAAGGCCAGAGAGTAAGGTGTCTCCCCGGTAGCTGTTCTCTTTGTAGTCCGGTATGCCCAGAGGACTTCTGGTAGCTCTTCGGCCCATTTACCTTTCTTCTGCTGTAGCTTCTTTTTTAAAAGTTGCTTGATAGTCTTGTTGGTAGATTCTACCAACCCGTTAGCCCGGGGATGAGCCACTAAAGCGAGCCTGAGGTCGATCCCCAATCCCTTTCAGAAGTCTTTGAACCGGGCGTTGTCGAATTGCTTCCCTAGGTCAGCTATAATGATGAGAGGGGTCCCGAATCTGCATACCACGTTAGTCTTGATGAACTTGGTTGTATTTTTTTCTAATATTCGAGAAAGAGGTTCTGCCTCGACCCATCTTGTGAAGTAGTCGATAGCCACGATAGCATGTTTCATCTGTCCAGGAGCGGTGGGAAGTGGCCCAATTAGGTCGATTCCCCACATGGCAAAGGGGATAAGGTGAGCTGAGGGACGACAGTCGCTCGGGTGGCTGGTGGTTCAAGTTTGAAGTTCTTTGACAGGGTTCGCAAGATTGCACAAAACTCTTTGCGTCTTGGTGGATGGTCGGCCAATAGTACCCCATACGAAGCACCTGACAGGCTAGAGCTTCCCCACCTATGTGGTTCCCACAGTCCCCAGAGTGGACCTCTCTCAATGCCCACATAGCATCATCGGGATGCAAGCACCTAAGCAAGGGGAGGGATTTGGCCATCCTGTAGAGGTACTCGTCCACCATACAGTATCGGACTGAGAGTCTCTTAATTCTTCTGGCTTGGTCGGGCCCTTCGCGAAGCTCTCCTTCAAGGAGGTAGGCGACAATTGGGTCCATCCAGCAAGGCAGGCGATCCATGGAACAAATTTCTCCATTTGTGGCTATGCTTGGTTGGGTGATTACTTGGATGGGAATTCCCCGTGCTAGGGACTGGCCTCCGTTCGCCGCTATTTTAGCCAGAACATCCACGCGATGGTTTTGGTGTCGAGGCACCTGATCGATCTTGAGTCCCTTAAATTTGCTTTTTAGTAGCCGAGCTAGATTTAGGTAGGCAGCCATATTATCTCCCTTTGCTTGGTAGACCCCAGTCACCTGGTTTACAACAAGCAATGAATCACTCTTGATTTGCAGGTAGTCGGCCTTTAGTTCAATGGCTACCTTCATCCCGGCTAGGAGGGCTTCATATTCCGCTTCGTTGTTGGTAGCTTTAAACTCGAATTTGAAACAGTGACAGAATTCGGTCCCCTCCGGATCTATTAAAACAATGCCAGCTCCTCCCCCGGCTTGCCCAGATGCTCCATCTGCAAAGAGGGTCCATTGCTTGCAGCCTTCCGGCCAATTGTTGACCTCAGATGTCTTCTTAGGGACCTCATTTGATACTGAGGGATCATCTGGATTTGGGATCACTGAGAATTCTGCCACGAAGTCGGCCGAAGTCGGCCAAAGCCTGTGCCTTAATCGTAGTCCGGGGCTTATACTTTAGGTCGAACTGAGTGAGCTCTAGTGCCCATAAGACTAGCCTTCCAGACACGACTCGTCTTTGCAAGAATTGGCGGAGGGATTGGTCTGTTACCACTACTATTGTGTGAGCTTGAAAATAGGGACAGAGTTTCCTCGCTGAGATCACCAGAGCATAAGCAAGCTTTTCCAGGAGAATGTAATTCCTTTCTGATTTGGTCAAAGCATGACTCACATAGTATATGGGTCTTTGAAAACCGTCGCTACAATCCTTAGCCAAAGCCCCGCTTACTGCAGTTTCTGATACAGCCAGGTAGATCTGTAACTCATCTCGGAGAACCGGCTTGACTAACAATGGGGGGGCTTGTTAGGTATTCTTTCAAAGCTTGAAAAGCCTGTTCATTCTCCTGGCTCCATTTCATGTTTTTCCCTTGTTTGATGGCCTTAAAGAAAGGGAAACATTTATCGGTGGGGGATTCCAGGTTGGGGATTGTAAACCTGTTGAGTGCCGCCACCCAACCAGTCAGAATCTGTACTTGCTTGAGCGAGGTTGGGGATTCCAGGTCCAAGATAGCTTTGATTTTTTCTGGGTTGGCTTCTATACCTCTCTCATGAAACATGAAGCCTAGAAACTTCCCTGCCGTTACCCCAAAGGCACATTTGGAGGGGTTCAAACGCATCTGGTTTTCCCTCAGTATGAGGAAGGTTTTACGAAGGTCTTCCTGATGTCCTTTTGCAGTTGGGGATTTCGTGATCATGTCGTCGATATACACTTCCATCCTCCTTCCTATCTCGGCCTTGAACAGTTTGTTAACCAACCGCTGGTATGTGGCCCCCGCATTCTTCAAACCAAACGGCATCACCTTGTAGCAGTATAAGCCCTGCCCAGTAATGAAACTGGTCTTATCTTGGTCAGCCGGGTGCATTTTAATTTGGTTGTATCCTAAGAATGCATCCATAAAAATCAAAAGTTTATTTCCGGACGTGGAGTCAACCAGCTGGTCGATCTTTGGTAAAGGAAAACTGTCTTTCGGACATGCCCGGTTGAGGTCGGTGTAATCGACACACATACGCCACTTCCCATTCGCCTTCGTAACCATGACCACGTTGGCGATCCAGTCGGGGTAACGTACTTCTCTGATGAACCCTGCTTTGATCAATTTATCAACCTCTTCCTACACCGCAGCGTTTCTATCAGCGTTGAAGTGACGCCTCTTCTGCTTGACGGGCTTGACTGTTGGATCTACTACTAGTCGGTGGGCGGTCAATGATGCCGAGATTCCAGGAATTTCATCATGGTTCCAGGTGAAGATGTCGCTGAACTCCCTGAGAAGGTCAATCAGTCCTCTTTGTACTTCTGGATCAAGGGTGGCTCCGACCTTGACGACCTTGGAGGGATCGTCATTCCTGATAGGTATCTCTTCTAGTTTATCTACGGGCTGCCCGCTAGCCCATTCCTTACTCTGTTCTTCCTCGTAGGGCATAATAGGTTCGCTCTCCGGATGCCTAGGATGTTCTGCGGGCTCCTTCTCCTCCTGGATTATCCGGGATGTATCCATGTCCTCCTGGATTAATGTCACCTGTACACACTGTTTCGCTAGGGCTGCAGGATTGGCAGATACTGCGTAGCATTTCCTAGCTGCCTGCTAGTCTTCGCGTACCTCTCCTACTTTGGTTCCAACCGGGAATTTCAGGACGTTGTGGTATATGGACAAGACTCCCTTCAAGGAAGACAGGAAAGGTCTCCCTAGGATGGCGTTGTAGGCCGATGGGGTGTCCACCACAACAAAGTCGGTCATAACATTCTATTGGAGAGAGGTGATTCCGATGACTACTGGGAGGATCATCGACCCCTACTGGTATGATCGAATCTCCAGTGAAACTGTAAAGCGGAGTGGTACAGCTGCTGTAACAACGTTGCTTCAGGTTCAATTTTTCCAGGGTATCCTTGAAGAGGATATCTACACTGCTACCTGTATCCACGAGCACGCGATGGACCAGACAGTTGGCGATCTGTATCGTGATTACCATAGGATCATCATGAGGTTGCACAGTGTTGAAGACATCTGCTTTGGTGAATACGATCTGCGCTGACTGGGAGGGCTCTGTCGAGCTCTGGCTGACTTCGAAGATCCCCCGGCTTTCTCCGATGCGTGGAACCTTTCTTGCGTGGTTTTTCCGGGAGTTATTGGAAACACCAGCCAGTGTAGGACCTCCGCTGATAGTGTGTATCACCTGGATCTGTTGCATTAAGTCAGCTTGTTCCCCTTTCCTCTTTTCTGCGTCTTCACGGATTTCGGCTTGTACCTCCCTTCTAGTCCTGATGTTATCTCTGACCTGTTGTAAGAACTCAATCAGGCATCCTCCCCTTATCAGGGCCTCAATCTGGTTGCGCAAATTATAGCACTCTGAGGTGTTGTGGCCCAAGTCTTCGTGGAAGTCGCAGTACTTGTACCGGTTTCTCCTGTCAGCTGGGCCCTTCATGGGAGCGGGCTTTTGGAGCAACCCTTTATCTCGTATGGCAAGGTAGACTGTTTCCTTGGAAGCATTCAAAGGGGTGTAGTAGTCATACCCTTTTTCCCCTTGCATTATTGGAGCCACGGTCCTTGGAGGCGGCGAAGCCAGGGGAGGGGTTCGTTTTGCTGGATATCTTTCTTGCCTATGCAGAGGAGCAGGGAGGCGATAGGTCGACCTGTTGGGAGGTTTATTCTGAGTTTTCTGCACTGGCTCAAATTTGGGGGCTTCTTTCTTTAGACGCTTTGCCGTTCTCATGTCGTCGTGTTCCATCTTGACCTTGAGTTGTTCGTCGATCTCGACCTGCTCAAGAGCCCGGTCGTAGGCCTCCTGGTAAGTTTTGGGAGGTCTCTTGGCGAAGGAACGGAAAAGCTTTCCTGCCCACTGGTTTCACCTGAAGTTGGCGAGGGTTTCTTTTTCAGTAAAAACTCTCATTTGTATGACCTCCTTGTGAAAACGTTCCACGTACGACCGAAGAGTTTCACTTCGTTCCTGGATCATATATTGGAGGTGTATAAGATCTTTCGGACGAGGTTTGACTCCTTGGAATTGTGAGCAAAAATCTGTTGATAATTTTGTGAAAGAATCCACGCTGCCAACGGGCAGTTTTCTGAACCAGGTTTTCGCATAGTCGGTTAGGGTCGTTGGAAACATTCTGCACATAGCTGCTCTGGTAGTGTTCTGGACCTCCATCTGTTGAAAGAAGCTCTCTAGGTGGCTTAGAGGATCTTCCGTTCTAGAAAACTTATCTGCTGGCATTTTGAATTTTGGGGGAAGCTCTGCTTCCCGGATCCTCCTAGTGAAGGGAGCGTTCATCTCGCTTAGGGGATCCTTTTTGTCCTCCGTATTCTTTGCCTTCCTTATCTGTTGGACCTCTTTTTGTAACTTTGCCAGCTGATCCCTTAATCGCTTGTTCCCAGGTCTCTTCGAGTTAACCTCAGATTCCTCACTGTCGAATCTTTCCGATGAACTGGCAATTTCTATCCGGTCCTCCTCCTGGATAGGATCCACTCGGGGAGT
The DNA here is from genome assembly GCA_033220585.1 of Dipteronia sinensis. Classification (NCBI taxonomy): domain Eukaryota; kingdom Viridiplantae; phylum Streptophyta; class Magnoliopsida; order Sapindales; family Sapindaceae; genus Dipteronia; species Dipteronia sinensis. Next base: position 17,328,110 of record CM065643.1, on the reverse strand, counting down.
TTGTCTACTTTCCTCCTCTAGGGCCCGGGCAGTTCTCCTGGATGTAGTTGGATGAGATAACCCTCGTGGCTTCCGGGTAAAAGCATCTGCGGCAGACTTAACCTGCCTGGGTTGATATTGTGAAAGTCTTTTCGGAACTGGGGGCATGGGTCCTAGCCTATCTCGGATCGAACGTTGGAGCCCTGACCTATCTCGGGCCGGCTCTGGAAGAGGAGGTCCTAGGCGATCGAAAGCAGGTGGCCTAGCTCCGAGCCTGCTCGGCTCTCCCTGATCATTCAGGTTCGTTGGCTGGATTGTGATGCCTTCAGCGAGCAGGCGGACGCGGATGGATTCTACGAAGGCCGCCGCTTGTTGGTCGAGCGCGGCCTGGCTCACTATAGGGTGGCTAGTAGCCCGCGCATTGGTTGTTTGGACCGGAGCTTGACTATATCCAGACTTTCTCCCCTTTCTCGGGGCCTTTCGTGTTAACCTCGCCGGAGGTTGCTCCGAGACTCTATGTTGGCCTTGGGAGGAGCGGAGCATCATAGTTCCTGTAAAACATCGAAAATGTAAATGCAAATAACCGATTAATACGGTGTAAGGTTTTTTCTTCCCACAGACGGCGCCAAAAAGTGTTAACGGAAATTTTGCTCGGAATGAGAAATCTCAGTTAACACCCTCGATACCACTACCACGTAGGTAGTGGCCCAGATTGATTGTATGTGTAGCGATGGTTTATAAAGTGCCAAGGAATGATGATACCATTCAACCAAAAGAAAAACAAGAATCTTTTTATTGAACGTGCATGGTATACAAATACACGTTTCTTTATTTTTTACTCTCAACTCTCTCTGGGGTCTAGTTGAGTATTTGTCGTATGCCTGTCGAATAGTAGTCTCTCCTTTTCATTTCCTTTATTTCTATTTATACATAGTTTTGTAGGACAAACAGACCGATTCTCCCCTTGATTTTTTCAGTCTCTCCCCTCCTTATCGGGCGGGATTTCTCGCTTTAATGTCATTGACTTTGAGTTAACAACCGAATTGAGAGTATCGTGGAGGAGATCAGTTTGTTTCCTCTTTGGATTCTATTACTTGTTCTGCATATAGGTAATGTTTCCAGATATGGTCCAGTGTATCTTCGTATCTTTTCAGCATGATCCTTTATAGAGGTCGTTGAATATGGCGTGGTGTGGTGCATCAAGTAGTGAGGTTGATTAGTGTTCTGACCTCGATATCTAAGAAGTTTCATCAGCTTGGAGCCAGATCTGGCTTCCCTTGACCTTTTCAAAGCTAGGTGTGGCTTCCCCTGACCTTTCGAAGCTAGGTGTGGCTTCCCCTGACCCTTCGGAGCTAGGTGTGGCTTCCCCTGACTTCCCGGAGCTAGGTGCGGCCTTCTAGGGACATTCTTCTGTGTCAACGAGGTATAGGCGAGTCTCTGGAGCATTTACGATGTGACCTCGACTTTAGGGAGCTTCTAATTTTGGTGATGCGGGCTAGATCTGATCATTCCGGGCTCTATCCCGGATGTTTCCGGAGCCCGTTCTTGTTCCTGGGGTGGTATCGTAGTTCGGCTCTGGATAGAGAGGTCTCCTGGTGGAAACTCTCGGGTATGGAACCAAGTTTGGGAGGTGGAAAATTTTCCTTTGGTCCTTAGCCAATTTTGGCTATTAACATTTGTAAAAACCTCACGAAGCCTAAATTGGTTTGAAAAACACAAGTATGGTGGCAAGTGGGGTGACGTCCACAGGGAGCGGAGCTAGCTAAGGTTAGCTATTGCAAAAGTAATGTTAATGTATATATATAATAAACGAAACATAAAATGACGAAGATGTCAATGGTGAATTATCCTATGAGTAACACTAAATTAATTATGCAAACTAGAGGAAAGGGAAATGGGATGAAGGATATATAGTTGATGGAAACTAAGGAGTTAACGGATACGAAAGTAAATACTGGGCAATGCAACAAACTTGTCAATAGGCACATCTATTCAAAGGTAACCGACCTAGGATGTATAGAGTCGGTTATTTATCCCTAGAAAGTGGCCAACCTAGGATGTATAGTGAGGACCACCTATTTGGGATTAATCCGTCGTAAACCACCAACCTAGGATGTATAGTGTTGGTTGTTCGTCGGATTCTCAAAATGAAGCTCGTCTACCTATCAATGGCTCAACCGATTGTAAATGTAGTCAACCTAGGATGTATAGTGATGACTTCTAATCCTCTCACGAGATCCGACCTAGGATGTATAGTGCCTAAAACTCGATCGAGGTTAGATTAAGACCGCGGTTTAAGAGTCGAAATTCATGACATTCCGTCCATTCATTAGAGCAAGAGACAACTAAATAGGATGTATATCTGGATGCAATACTCATACATAATCCAAAGAGATCTTGCTAAGAGGATGTATCTACACAAGAAATCAATGGTAACCATTCATAACAAGAATAGAACAATGAAAGATAACATCAAGTGAAAATACTATATAGCGTGTGTCTATTAACCTAGGGGGGTGAATAGGTTTTAGTTGATTTATTACCAACTTTTCGACTTAATCAATATTAATAGTCCTACCCCATATTAGCAATCAACCAATCATAATATAAATATGCGGAAAACAATAAAAACACAAGGATTGATTACGTGAGAAACCCTCCAACTGGGCAAAACTCACGGGCTATCCTTCTAGCCACATTCGGTCCTCAAATCCACTATTTGAAAGAAAGTTTACAACGTAGGTTGACCTCAAGTCACACCTACTTGGCCACTAACCCTTTCACTCTACCCAACGGACCTTTAATAGTGATTCTAGACCATAAGCAAGTGCATTAATCCACTTAGTCACAAAGCTTAACAATCAATGAAGAGGTTAAACAACCTATGTGAATATGTAAAAATATTCTAACATGCAATTAATGCTAGACAACACTAAATGCTTATCTAAGGATTTAAAGATGTCAATGAGTGCAAATCCTAGATATCAATATCTAAATGCAAATGCATGAAGATTTAGCTAGAAGGGTAAAAACGTCATAAATGCTAGCTATCAATAAACATACAACCTCAACCAACAAACATAATCACAAACATACTCAAATCATGCTAAACCAAATAAACATGCAATTAATTAACAAATAATTGCTAACCCTAGGTAAACAAGAACATAGAGATGAAAAGGAAGTTCTAAGACTTGTTTGATTACCTAGTCAAGAAAAGCATGAAGACCCATGAAGAATAGATGCAAGAATGAAGCTTAGATGCACATGGGTATGAGTTTGGTTGAGTAAAAAGGATTTCTTGGAGCTCTCTCTCTCTTGGATTTACTTTCTCTCACTTAGGGATATATTTTCAGAGCTCTAGGTCTAAATGGTGGAGAAGAAGATGTATTTATAGAGACCAAAAAATGAGCTGGTGTGAAATACCCGAAATGCCCAGTTCGGGTGTAAAAGGCGACATGCAAGGCGACATGAGCAAGTCGCCTTGGAAGTCGCCTAACACACTATGAGAAAACACGTTGCCTAAGGCGACATGTGAGGCAACATCCCCAAGTCGCCTATGAAGTCGCCTTACACACTGTGGAAAAAATCAAGATGTCAGGGGCGACATGTAAGGAGACATCCCCAAGTCGCCTTACACACTGGAGAAAAAAGAACATGACTAAGGCGACATTGGAGGCGACATGCACAAGTGGCCTTGCATTTCGCCTAACACACTGTGGGAAAAACCTAAGTCTAAGGGTACTTGTCAGGCGACATGCACAAGTGGCCTTGCATGTCGCCTAACCTACTGTGCAGCCCATCAACTCCAAAATGCAAGAAGTGTGTGTGTGCAACCATACATGCATGTCAACACAAATGCATAGAATGTGAGTGTGTGCAACTAAAACCTCTTCAAAGAGAATTAAGCAAGTGATATACCTTTGAAGTGCTCTTGAGAGAGATGATGTCCTTGAAGCTTGATCACACCCAAAGAAGCCTAATATACCCTTACAAAAATTAATCCCCAATGTGGTTTGTCAACGAAATAAGTCAATCAAAATATGAGGAACTTACATCAAGTTTATGTACAAGCCCAATATCCAACTAACTACTCCATCAACCCCTTAGAGGTGATTTAGCTACTCACTACAACTAGAAAAATAAGAGAAAGGAAAGAGAGAGAACCCTTGGAGAATATCTCCTTCCTTGAAGTTGCTTAAATCTCCTACCTTCCTTAAGGTTGAGTAGAGAATGTAAGTATGTGAGAGAGAGAGAGATTAGTTGTGTAAAAACCTCTGAAAAACGGAGTCAAAGGCTGCTTAAAACATTTTCATCCTATTCTATTTATACAATATACAAAAATAGGTCACTTAAACTTCAAAAATCAAACTGGCGCGCGCGGAGATGTGGGTGGAGTGCGGGTGAATTACCCGCACTGCACCTACACTGTATTGGTTGTCTTCATTTTCAGTTCTCAGATCTGGGAAATAGTGCGGGTGGAGTGCGGTTGAATTACCTGCACTTGACTCGCACTTGACCAGCACTTGACTCGCACTTGACTCGCACTTTACTGTCAAGTGAAAAATCCACTCTTCTGTCTTGAGTAATAGTGCAGGTGGAGTACGGTTGGATGACCCGCACTGTACCCGCACTCTAATGTCAGGTGCAAATCCACTCTTCTGTCTTGAGCAATAGTGCGGGTGGAGTGCGGTTGGATGACCCGCACTGTACCGCACTCTAATGTCAGGTGCAAATCAACTTCTCTGGTTTTGGCAATAGTGCGGGTGGAGTGCGGTTGGATGACCCGCACTGTACCCGCACTTTAACTCTTCTCCTGCATCAAGTCCCGGCTATGAGCATGAGTGCGGTTGGAGTGCGGTTTCGACCCGCACTTGACCCGCACTGTAGAGCTATTTATGATCCTTTGTCTTTCCTTTTGCCCTTTTTCTGCCGGAACCACCGTAACATGCTTCCAAACCCATCATTGCACCATTTCCTACAATTGCGCACATAACAACCCATTAGAGATACCAAAACGCACAAAAACAGAACACAAGATAAGGATTTGAGGGCCTAAATATACTACATATTTGGCACGATCAACTTTGCGAGTACATACTTGCACACTACCTGCACAATTGCCCAAACCAGGAAGTAGATCAATCGAGAAGAGAGACTGCACAGGTACCCTATCTGAGCACGACTCGCGCACTATGGGTTTCAGGCTCGCCACGTCAGCACGTTTCAGACCTATTTTTGGCACCTTATAAATATATCTTGTTCTAATATTCTAAGGGGGGCTTGACACGCCCGAAAGCATTCTCTCACACCCGTTTGACATCACTAACCACTAACCTAGATCTAGGAATCTCTCCACCTAATCTAAACCCATTCACAGCATTTTCTTCATCTCTACTCAACAAAGGACACTTGGAGATTGGATTTGAAGATTTAAGAAAGGAGTTCTCTACATAGGTGTTCTCTAACTCTCTTCTCCTAGTTAATTGTTTGTATTTGTCATGAGTAGTTAAATATCCCACTAGGGATTGATGTGAAACACTTTTGAACTTTGAGCTTTGTAATGAACTCTATCTTTACATGAATTTGTCAATTATGTTTCATTCTTTGGTTTAATTGATTTCAAGAATTGATTTGTCTTAGTTTGTACCCTTCTCTCTTTGCAAGTTATTTGAGAAATGATTTGAGTAGATTAACTAGGTATACCCTCTACTTGGTTTTCTAACGCTCAATTGAATGGAAGAATCAAACAAGAGTACCCTCCTCAAGTGATATCCGGATTTAATAATCTCAATCTCTATCTAATCACAAATGGGTAATTAATTCTATACACTCTAGGTTGATGACTTGTGAGAGATTAAGCACCAATACTATACCATCTAGATTGGTAACATTATAAAAAGATTAGTCCCTTAATTTGATAGATGAGCATTCACGAATAATCACTCGTGGGTGCGCAATACTATACACTCTAGGTTGGACACCAATAAGGGATATACAACCAATACTATACCTTCTAGGTTGGTTACATTAGGTTGATGTTCATTCATGAGAGTTCTTGCTTTGCCCATTTTTTGTTTGTTGGATCCGTCAATTCCTTAGTTCTCTTTATCATATTTTAACACACAATTCTTATTAACACTAGTTGTATGTTAGATTAACTAGCGTAATTGCAGTTTGCTTTGTAGTATTAACTTTCAAAACAACCATATTTACTTTTACATGCTTTGTTTTAGTTTAATAGTAGTTAACTAATTTTAGCCATTTGGTTTCCCTTTCCCTATGGACGATACCCTAACTTATCACTATACTTGTTTAGAGCAATTTCAAGCACTTAGCTAAAGTCTTTTATAAATTCTTTGGCGGACATTTTCTAACGACAAAAACTTTCATGTCAGAGTCGATAGTATTGTCACTCATAAATATGATTTACACACCCATATATAAAATTCTAAAAATTATACAATTAATATAAACACTCATTTTAATACCAATAATACCCTTATTAGAATGTATACATTTACATAGAGGGGAATTTTTTTTTCTAGGCTTCATCTTCTTTCTTTCTTCTAAGCCTTCATATTTTCCTTTTCTTTTTTCTTTTTTCCTACGCCTCATCTACTTCGATTTTTCTTTCCTTTTTTCTTTTGTCTAAATAAATTTCTTGTTCAAAACAAAAGTAAACTTCTTTTAAAACTAAATGATTGAATAATGGAGGAGATCTGATCTCCACAATCCATTTGATTGAGGAGATCTAATCCTCTGCATCCATTTCTTTATTTGTGAATGGTTTATTAGATAAATGATTAAAAAAATGAAATTGATGATTTTACCAGAGCAGTTAACTTTTAATGGATTTCAACTAACATTAGGGGAGGTTTGTGAAAAAGATCTATCTAACTGTAATTAGGTCTAAATTCAGGGGAGGTTTGTTCAATTACTCATTTATCTTTTGACACTCGTTTGATGAAAACACTATATCCTAGAACCCTAAAATTTTAAATACTTTTAGAAATGAAAAAAAACTCTGCACAAAGATTTTACTTATTGTTTGGTTCTGCAATATATATACAGGGGAAGGATCGGTGGCTCCAAAATATCACACAAGTTGTTACACAATTTGTGTACCATAGGATTATTATGACTTTGATGGTAGCGATACACTCATACCCATAATAACCATCAGATATATACACATAATGATCTCTCTTCTCTCTCTTTTTAATTGGTTGGTTCTCTTTCCTTCTCAAACCTCAATCATTCACCCAGACCTCAATCATCGGTTCATCACCAACCCAGATCATCTCCCTCAATCTCCTCTTTCTCTGTCGATCCACCATCATCACTCAACCACCATCTCATCACCAGCAAATTTAATTACACAAACATGTAAAACAAATGGAATCAACAAAAAAAACCACAAATCGAATCCAATAATCTATAGTTTTCAATCAAAACCAAAAATAAAAAATCTGGAAAAAAAATCAAAAACGAGAAAAATCTGGAAAAAATCAAAAACTGGAAAAAAAAATCAAATCTTTATCCGCTACAACCAAACAACTCCAGGAATATATAGAAATGAAAAGAAATCGAGCCGCAAGTACAGTTAATTAGATTTTTTTTAAATAGAATAATTAGATTTTTACATTTTTTCCAGATTTTTTTTTAAAGACCCCCCCTCCTAAAATGTTGATGATGATCTTGTTCTTGTTCTTCAACCTCTTACAGACAACAATGATGGAATGGCCTCCAAATTTGGGTAGTGTTCTTATTTGCAGATCATCTGATCTCCACCGCCATCCACCAACATCACCAAACCCAGAACCTTCAACACCGCCGTTGAAGCCGCCAGAGCCTACGACGGAGCCGCCATACGCATCCGTGGCGACAAGGCCAAGCTCAACTTCCCACAACCACCAACTCCTCCACAGCCGACCCACTAGCCAAAAGACGTTGCTCTCCTGATGAGACCGCCGCCTTGCCTCCTCTTCCTCCTCCCCCTCCCCCTCCGCCTCCGCCTCCGCCGTGCTTGGTTTTGAGTACCAGGACGAGTTCTACCAAGTACTACCCAATATTGAAGCTGAGAATAAGGAGGAGTTGGAGCTGAAAGAGCAAACCTCGAACTTGGAATCGTTCCTAAAGCTGGAACCGACGATGTCGACGGCGGCGACAGAGGCGGTGACGACTCAAGAGAGTGGAAGCGGCGGCGAATGCGACCCGATGGATCTCTGGATGCTGGATGACCTGGTCTCACGGACACTTGATCATCGTCAACAACAACTACCAAAAAATAAAAATTATCAGTTCATTTATTAGATGAGATTTGTGCTTCTTTTTTTTGATTCTGGGTTTTGTGATGTTGTTAGATGGCGGTGGAGATCAGATACATCAAATTTTTTTAATCCAATCAAGTAAAAATGAGGGAGAAGGGGGGGCACATGAGGTGTATATAGCTGATGGTGATTATAGGCAGGAGTGCATCTCTACCATCCAAAATCACCATCATCCAATGGTACACAAATTGTGTAACAACTTATGTAATATTTTAGAGCCACCGATCATTCCCCGTATATATACATATATATTTATATATATACGGTTATTTTCCTGTCAGTGCGTACTGATAGAATTATATAAGGACATTAAATGTGAGCCGTTCATTTATAAAAGAGTTTTGACAAGTGTATATATACCAAGTCAAAATATGTAAAATGAGTGGCTCACATTCAATGTCCTTATATAATTTTATCGATGCGCACTTATTTGAAAATTATTGATATATATATATATATATATATATATATATATATATATATGTATATGTGTGTGATAATCGAATACTTTTAAAAACTTGCTTATTTATTGTTGTAAATCTTTTACATCACTTTAAAATAAAATAAAACCTTAATGAATTTAAAATAAAAATGTTTCAGGGTTTGTGAAATGTTAAAAAGTTTAAAAAATAATAATAATAAACTAATACTATCTATTCGTTAAGCTGACAAGATGTTATATGATTTTTATTCGTTAATTTGCCTTCTGTAAGATATCAAAGAACCATTACTAATCGTAATTGCAATATTTCAAATTCGAGCTAATTTTTTCTTGTATTGAATCGAGTACAAAAAAAATGGAAGAATTTGAATCTTCTCATTCTTAGCCTAATTCATTTTCTGTTTGGTTCTCAAGAAAATGTAGAAAAAAGGTTTTGTAATTTTAGAGTAATACAATTATTTGGCTGATTGAGATTGATTCCTTTTTTCTATGAGCTCTGTTGAGTAAGAAATGTAGAAGAAATTGAATCTTCTCATTCTTGCCTAATCAAAATGATTAATCTTGATTCAGCATAACATTGGAGTCTAGCAATTAGTATGCAGTGTGTTTAGAATTTTCAATCCTCTTTAGCAATTTTAATAGGATAAAATTGTCATATAAATAATATAATACAAAAAATTAAACAGAGTTCCTCCATGCAATTCACAAATTATCTATTTACACTTCAATTAATTTTTTTCTATTAATAACAATTTTAACCTGAATTAAAATTACTAAATAAGACAAAAAAATTCTAAAGATATTTCAAACTAATTAAATTATTATAAAATGAAATTCTCTCTACTAAATCATTAAATTAAATATTACGTATTACACTTTATCTCATAAATCTGTTATTACCATATCAAACACTCTCTCTCCATTTTTCAAAAACAAAATCCTATCTCCATTGATCAATCACGGATTAATAGTTAAAGAAAAAAAACTTATTAATATTTTGTTTTTTTACTAAGATTAATAAGCATATAAGTTCATCAGTGCGTTGGATGTGGATCATTAGATTTACATGTTTTGACTCAAAGTGTATGCACTTGTCAAAACTTCTCCATAATCAGTGGCCAACATACAACGCACTGATATAAGTTAGATCAGTGCGCACTGAGGAGAAAAGTACTATATATATATATATATATATATATATATATATTAAAATGTCAATACAAATACCTTGTTTTTCAAATATATATATATATATATATATATATATATATATATATGTATATGTTGATGGTGATTTTTCGTCGTCACTATCAATGAACTTGTATCAAGCGAAAATAAGAACAGATAAGTGTAATACCGCAAGAAAACAATAAATCAAGAGATACAAATACGTGGTAAAAACTCCTTTTAACTGGAGAAAAATCCACGGGTTGTTGCTTGAGCAACAAAGTCAAATCCACTATGAAAAATTCAATTACAAAGTATTTCTCTCTGACTTCTCCTGCTAATTCACACCTTTTTTGCATTATGTTTCTTACCGGGGTATTTATACATGTTATTGCTAGGGTTTATGGTTGTGCTAGGGTTTGGTGTTGTGATACCCGTATTTTGTGTGATTTCCTAGTTCTAATTGAAGTCTGTCTCTTTATAGAGTTTATCCTGTTTCCTGTTTTGACTGAGTCCGAATCTACGTCGGATTCCTCGCCCTTTATCTGGGGGAAATCTGTTTGCCTTTCAATTGAACTCTGATAGTCGTATCGTTGCTTATTGTGGAGTTGCTTGCTTCTGATTCTATCCATATGTTTGTGAAGCACTCGTCTTCATTATCTGATCCTGAGTATGCCCGAGTATGCCCGAGCCGGTTTCTTCGTCTGTGGTCGGGTTGCTTTACTCTTTGCCAAGTAAATTCCCTTAGGGAATTTCTGCCCTTTAACGCTTGACTTTTCTCGACTTTGCTTACATGGCCCCTTACTGTAATGACGTGTCCTTAATGATGATTTTTACATATAACAATACCCCCTTAAATATTTGAACCGAATGTATCCTGCTTACTCGGGATAAATATTTAACTCTTTCATGACTTGTTCTCGTTTATCGTCTTCTTCATCAATGTCGGATTTCAAATTCCTCGTTCGCTTCGAAACGTTAATGGCATGTCTTAATTATGCCTGCACGCGTTTGATTCTTTTCTTATTCAAAGATCTTTTGATAGTGACTGACTGTCTCTTCGACGGCTCGGTGCCTCTCTTTACTGCCATCTGTCTTCTTTTGTTTGGCCGTGGTACGTGGCATTTATGAGACGCGACCCTTCCGTTCGTGCCCGTACAGCTTACGTCATGATTCTTATCCCAATCTTTCCCGCTTCTCCTCACCTACCCTTTCTAGGGTTTCGTGTCTTGGGACCGGTTGCATGCTTATATATAGAAGTGTTGCTTCAAAGGGGAAAACCCCTATTCAAGTTTTTACCATTACTTCCCAGATTTCAGCCATCGTTTTCCAGATTTCTGCCATCGTTTCCCTGCCTGTAATCTCGTCCCGCGAAGATTTTCTTCGTTCGATTTCCAAACCTTTTCTCGACCTTCTCGAAGATCCTGCCGTACCTCACGTCTCTTCAATCCTTTAAGGTTAGTTCTCATGGATCCCTCTGCTAGACATCGTCTTTTTACTGTTGCTATGATTGCCATTGAGCAAGGTGATACTTGTACTGTTACGGCTGTCCACAGGTTGCTTGGTGATCCAATTCCCGATCAGCCCCGATTTATAGACGCTGACGTCTCCGGACTCAACTTATCTGGACTGCGTCGTGAAGTTCCACCAGCTTCTTCCAGTTCGTCACAGCCTGAATCCTATCAGCCTGAAACCGATTCCAGTTCTGCTTCTGTTGCTTGTGATAATTCTCAGCCGTGGAAAAGAATGGGGAAGAAACAAAGCAATCGCGACATCAACAAAGGTTCCTTTGTTCGGGAAATTCGAGTCGGGCCCCAGAGGGTGGTCGATAAAGACATTGAGGACGAGCATAGGGAGGCTCGTATCGTTTTCTCTCCCGAGAGAGTTTGCGCTTACGACGTTGAGCCAAATGTGGTCGGCCCCGAAGAAGTCATTAAATACATGAACCGTTTTGATCTGGACAGCGACACTATCTCATTAAACCCTGCCAACGGTCGGGCTGCGTGGAACCCCCCGCCCGGTCAAGTGGCGATTTACGGGGCGATGCTTTCTTGCGGGGTGACGCTTCCGCTCCCTTCATTACGTGGTTTTTGACCGAAGCTCAGCTCGCCCCTGCTCAACTAACTCCGAATAGTTATCGGATCTTGATGTGCATGTGGCACATGTGGCATAGGATGGGACGACCACCCCCGACTCCTCGGGAAATTAATCACTTCTATTCTTTGAGGCCTCTGGGAAAGACCGGGATTTACATCCTGCTTTCAACTTAGCCCGAGAGTTGGGTCCCCAAGGACGTGATCGTGAAGAACAGGGTGATGCCAACCGCTGATGAGAAGATGAAAGGGTTTGTTTGGGGCTTTCCCACCTCAAACAAGTTCTGGAAGAATAGTTGGTTCTTCGTGGGTGGAGACTAGGGGACGGTCAATTTCTTTTGACATTGAGGGCTCCGAGATGACTTGCCGGGTGCCTCTGTACTTCTGCGCACCCCAGTGGAACCACATGACTTCGTCTTTTACGGATGAAGAACTCAAAACCATGACTCAGGCGGCCTTCCGTCCCATGGAAAAGAGGGGCAGACCTTACCTCTTCGATGAGAAGAAGATGATAACAGCTCGCCTCTTCCCTCAACTCTCTGCACGCCGGCGTCGCTGTAAGTTCTTTATTTCTTCCTTGCTATTTACCTGCTTTATCTATCTGGCTTTCAGCTTCCTAAAAATTTTTTTTTTTTTTTTTTTTAGTGTACGACATAGATGTAGTGTGCGATGCCCAAGCCCGCCGAATGAAAGACACTGTGGAGGCGAGCCGGAGGGAAGTTAAACATCAACAGGATGCAGGGATAGCCCCTCCTCAAGGTGACTCTGATGGGAATTCTTCCGAAGACATTCCCGAGGGGGGTACAGACGACGTGCCGGATTACATGCCTGAGGAAACTCAGGATCAAGAGTTGGCCGCCCACGCAACTGATGAAGGCAATCAAGCAGATCCTTCGACAAAGGGGAAGGAGAAGGTTGGGGAGTCTTCTGAACCAGCTGCCTTCTCCTGCGGAACTAGATCTCCTCGGCCTGCTGTAGTCGAGCCGAGTGCCACTTCCCCGGATGCGGAAATTGCCAGGGAGCATCCAGACGTGATAGTTCCAGAGATTCTGATTTCTGCCGAACTGAACACTGCACCGTCTGGAAGTGGTGCTGAAATGGGGCATTCCAATCCGGATTTTGAGGACCCCACAGCAGACCTGAATACCCGTGGGAGGCAACCCAGAAAAAGAAAAGCCTCGTTCTCACCTGGCCGTCCGGCCCCCAAGATTCCTTGAGTAGTTGCTTTCGTCGAGTCATCCTCGGATGAGGAGGGGGTAGCGGAGGCTGCTGAGAATGAGAGAACAATAGAGAACTCTCCTCCACGGGATCAGATGAGGGACGAACCTGGCATCCCTCTTAGTTCCCCTCAGGCAGTACCTACTGCTAGGTTCCCCGAAGCTAATCTTGGCAGTTCTGACCCTTCAGCCCAGTCTAGCGTACCTACCCCCGAGGCCATGTTGAAGGCTATGGATTCGGGCCAAGCATATATAGGGGAGGATCGTTGGAGCGATCTCAGGGTCGGTTCGTTATCTGATCGGTTCTGCCACTTCTTCAACAGCGCTTCTTATGTGAGTAACTCTTAAGACTTTCATATTTATCTCTTTTATTGCTACTTCATTTTTGTCACTTGTTATCGGCTCGTTGCAGATGGTAGCCGACATGACTGAAGTCTGCCAGACTAGTGATGGTCAGACGGAGAAAATAAGGAGGCTTGAAGCCCAGTTGAAGGAGAGTGAAGATCGCCGTGCTCGGGCCGAACTGGCTTGTCAGGAAGGGGCCAGGTCGGGTCAGATGCTTCTGGACCAGTGCTTAGCGCGTCAACTAGAGGCTGAACAGAAAGCATCTTTTGCTTCTGAAGAGGTCAAACCTTAAAAGACCAGTTGTTATCTACTCAGGAGGCTCTACTCCAGGCCGAGCAGACAGCTGAAGATGCAAAGTCCTCCTACGAGCGCCGGATTCAGGACTTGGAACGTCAAGCCTTGACGGTCAAGTCCCTGTCGAAGGAAGCTAGGCTGGAGTTGGAGATTCAGGGGGCCGATCGCTTCAAAAGATCTCTAGCCTATGATGCTTTACTTCTCCGGGAATTTCAGAGGGGAATGGTCTCGGCCGGAGAATTTTTCAAGAAGAAGAACAGAGCAACTGATCGGGCCAGGGCCAACTGGAACCTCTCAGTCAGAAAGCATGTGGATGCTTCTTTGGAATCCCTTCGGCTCCAGATGAAGACGTGGCGAGCATATTGCAGAAGTAAGGGAAAAAAGCCACATCCCATGCACCTGGAAGTTCCCACTGCTGATTCCTTCTCAACTTTCCACGCTTGTGAGAAAGTGGGGATCGACGGTGAGGCTTCTGACGTTGGGCCCGCTCCCGGGGTAGATTATAGCGGCTGGATAGATGACGACGCCCCGGAAGATATGATTGTCTGGCCTTCTGATGACAGCCTCCTGAATGAGTACGTGATGGAACCGGACCCGAGCATTGGTGGAAGTAGTTCTCAACCGCCGGCATCTTCTTGATTAATTTTCTTTTTCTTTTTTGTAACAACCGTTGTATATTCTTTCGCTCATATATAAGAAATCTATTCACTATTCTGCCTGTCCAGTTCCCTGCATGATAAACGTACAAACAAAAGAAAAACAAATGAAGCATAATTTGTTCGGTCACCTATACTCGGCTCATAGATCTTAAGAATTTTTGGAACTCTTAATTTCAACCAAGTGTTTGGCGACTACCAAAGTTAACCGAGTATCTTATTCAACTGGCAACTCGTTTATTGAGCCGAGTATCTCATTAAACTGGCCGTTGATTTATTGGACCAAGTATCTTATTTAACTGGCAATTTTTCTTTTGAAGCTGAGTATCTTATTTAACTGACAACTTTTTTAAGCCGAGTATCTTATTTAACTGGCAATTAATTTCTCCGATCTTGTGAAGATCGTTTTACCCTAACGTTTCGTCGAGGCTCACCACAACCATACGTCAAGGTCCTTACACAAGTCACCTAGGACGTCTCCCGGTTTTGTCTGTGCAAGGTTTCGTCGAATCGTTGGTGGTTATGTTGACCAGCCAACACGACTGCGCATCTCACCAGTCTTCCTGGCGGCGCTCCGAGCAGTTTTCCAGTTATCCTGGTGCCTCAGTTTTGCCTTTTGGTTAAGAAGTGCGTTTGCACTGCTTAAACCAGATGGGCGCGCTATTCCAGCTTCTCAGCCCTTCAAGAACTACTTGTCCGCTCTCCCGCGGCCTCGTAGCGCATGATTATTTTTGAACGAGATTTGCTCGGACGGGTTTGTTTTAGGTGACTAAATTTAGTCTGCTTTTTCTCGAACGAAGTGGCCACTGTTGTTTTTGCTTTATTTGAACATTCTTTATCGTGGATTTCATCGTCTTCAATGAATAACCTCTTTATTAGCATACAGACTTTATTAGATAACAATAAGAGTTAGAAACCTCTTAACTTGACTATAAGTTAAAGCAAAGCTAAAATAACGTTAAACATGAATGAGTTTGTCAGGGGTAGAAAATCTTGAGATACTGAGCGTTGCATGGTCGGGGTACTAAGCTGCCTTCTGGGTGAGCCATCAGGTAGGCTCCATGCCCTGCAACTCCCTTGATGATATACGGGCCTTCCCATTTGTCGGCGAGAGATCCTGCCGACTTGTCCTTAGTGTTCGGGGATACCCTTCTTAGCACTAAATCTCCGAGATGGAATCTACGCACACGAACATGGGAATTATAGTACCTTGCAGCCCTCTGCTGATACGCTGCGTTTCTCACTTGAGCTGCGTCCCTGATTTCTTCAAGCTCGTCTAAGTTCCGGTGCAACATGTTGACGTTGTGCTCGGGGCTGTATAGTTGCACCCTGGGTGACGTAAAGGTTGTTTCCGTCGGGATTACAGCCTCTGTTCCGAATGCTAGTGCAAAAGGGGTCTCCCCTGTGGATAACCTGATAGTCGTTCGGTATGCCCATAACACCTCTGGTAGTTTGTCTGCCCAACTGCCTTTCTTTGATTCCAGCTTTGCTTTCAGTGTGTGCTTGATCACCTTGTTCACAGCTTCAGTTTGGCCATTGGTTTGAGGATGTGCAGGTGACGCATAGTAGTTTGCAATCTTGTACTCCTCGCACATTTCCCTGAACTTGCTGTTGTCGAACTGAGTTTCGTTATCCGTTATAATGATGCTCGGGATTCTGAACCTATATATGATGTTCTTCCTGACAAAGCTAGTGGTGTTCGCCTCCGTGATGTGCACCAGTGCCTCTGCTTCTGCCCACTTGGTAAAGTAGTCTACTGCCACAATTGCGTACTTTGCTCCTCCCCTTGTTCCTGTGGGCATTAGACCAATCAGGTCGAGGCCCCACATGGCAAAAGGCCAAGGGGAAGTTAAGCTTCTGAGTAACTCTGGGGGTTGCCGAATGTCGTTTGCTATTCTTTGACATGTCTTGCAACTTTCCGTGAATCGTTGCGCTTCGGAAAATAAAGTCCGCCAATAAAAACCTTGCCGAAGTACCTTGTGTGCTAGGCTCTTACCCCCAGTGTGGTTTCCACACACCCCACTGTGAACATCTTTCAGAATCTTGTAGGTTTCTTCTCCGGCAACACATCTTTGTAACACCTTTGAGAACCCTCTTCTGTATAGTTCTCCCCTTAGAATCGTGTACCGAGTTGACCTGTACCTGACGCGTTTTGCCTCCACAGCGTCCTCCGGTAATATGTTTCTCTCCAAATACTCTCTACGCTGGGTCGTCCAATCACTTGGACCTAACCGGATTTCTGACACCATGACCTCTTCAGATTCTGCCGTACTTGGTTTGGTCAGGTGCGCCACTGGTATTGCTTTTCGACCTAATACTCATGGTGGCTGAGGCTAATTTAGACAAAGCATCTGCTTTTTCGCTCTCCTTCCGAGGGATTTGAAGGATCCTGTACGCCTTAAACTTTTTAAGCAAGCTCTTTGTAATGTCTAAGTAAGCTATCATATGCTCCTCCCTCGCCTGGTATTCATCCAGCACCTGGTTAACCATAACCTGGGAATCGCTGTATACCGCCAACTCATCTGCCCCCTAATGCTATGCAAACTCTCAAACCAGCCAACAAAGCTTCATACTCTGCTTGGTTATTAGTTGCTTTGAAGTCGAATCTCATGGCGCATTCCACAGCATCCCATTCTGGTAGTGTTATGACTATTCCAGCCCCACTGCCATGAGTGTTCGACGATCCATCCACATGCAACTTCCATTGGAACTTACTCACTTGTTCGCCTTCTATCATCCTTTAGCACTTCCATATCTGGCTCGGTGAACTCTGCTATGAAATCGGACACCGCTTGTCCCTTAACTGCAGCTTTTGGGGTATATTTGATGTCAAATTCACTTAACTCAACCGCCCATTTAGTCAATCTTCCCGACAGTTCTGGCTTTTACAGGATGAGTTTTAGCGGGCAGTCGGTGTACACCTCTATTGCATGCGCTTAGAAGTACGGCCTTAGTTTTCTGGCTGCCGCGACTAGGGCGAGTGCAACCTTTTCGGCCGGTGAGTATCTAGTTTCTGCTGGCAGCAACGCCTTGCTGGTGTAATATACCGGTTTTTACACTCCTTCCTCCATTCGAATCAACACCGAACTTGTCGCTACCTCTGTGACTGAGAGGTACAAGTACAACGTCTCCCCGACCACCGGCTTTGAGAGGATGGGTGCTCGCCCTAAATACTCTTTCAATTTCTGAAAAGCAGATTCGCATTCTTCACTCCACTCAAGGCCTTTTCCTTTCTTTATTGCTCTGAAGAATGGGGAGCATTTGTCTGTCGACTTCGCTATGAATCGGTTAAGTGACGCAAGGCATCCCGTTAGCCTCTGTACATCCCTCAGCATCCTTGGCGAAGCCATATCTTCCAACGCTTTGATCTTCTCGGGGTTCACCTCAACCCCTCTTTGATGTACCTGAAAACCAAGAAATCTCCCTGATGGCACTCCGAACACACATTTGCTAGGGTTAAGCTTCATTTTATATCTCCTCAGCACTTCGAAGGTCTCCCTTAAGTCTTCTGAATGCCTCTCCGCTGTGACACTCTTTGTCAACATATCATCCACATAAACTTCCATGTTCCTCCCGATTTGCCGGGTAAAAATCATGTTTACCAGTCTCTAGGTAGGTTGCCCCAGCGTTTTTCAAGCCGAAAGGCATCACCTTATAGCAGTACAGTCCCTGATCTGTGGTGAAGGCTGTCTTTTCTTCATCTGCTTTATTCATTCTGATCTGATTGTATCCTGAATAAGCATCCATGAAGCTCAACAATTCGTGCCCAGCTGTTGCATCCACCAGTTGGTCTATTCTCGGCAATGGGAAGCTATCTTTCGGGCAAGCCTTATTCAAATCGGTGAAGTCTACACACATTCTCCACTGATTATTTTTCTTCTTAACCAGCACCACATTGGCCACCCATTCTGGGTATTTGACTTCCCTTATCGATCCTGCAGAAAGCAACTTGCCTACTTCATCCTTAATGGCCACACTCCTCTCTGGATTGAACAGCCGTCTCTTTTGCACTACCGGGCGGAACTCTGGATTGATGGAGAGGCAATGTGATATCACTTTTGGATCTATCCCCGGCATATCTTCGTGGCTCCACGCAAAAACATCCTTGTAATCCCTTAGTAGTGAGACAAGTTAGGCTTTTATATATTCACTCAAATTTGCCCCGACTTTCACCGTCCTGCCTGGATCTTCTGGGTCCAATGCCACCTCTTCGATCGGCTCATCTTTCTTAGCTTCGGGCTCCTCTCTGGGATCCAACTCAAAATCCTTCGGTACTTCTGATTCTTCAGTCTCATCGGTTATCAGCTTGGTTGTCACATTGTATACCTGGTTTACTTCCCTGTCCTTGTATACTGACAAATTTGCCCTTCGAGCCATTTCTTGTGATCCTTTGACCATTCCAACTCCAAACTCCGTTGGGAACTTCATCATTAAGGCATAAGTCGCCGTCACCGCCTTAGCTTTATTCAAGAACGGTCGGCCCAATAGGGCGTTGTACGGCCAATTTTCTGTGTCGACGACTACAAAGTCGAGTAACACTGTCTTTTGGCAAGGAGCCTTCCCAACCTTCACCGGTAATTTTACTGTGCCGAACGACCTTACCTCCACCCCGCCAAATCCTCTAAGAGGTGTAGGAAAAGGCTGCAGGTCTTTCCTGTCCAGCCTCAGCTGGTCATAAACTTCTGCACTCAAAATATCCGATGAGCTTCCATTGTCGATCAAAATTCGATGGACCTCCCTATGGCCAATATGTACGCTGATTACCAGTGCATCTTTCGGTCTTACATCTACTCCATGTGAGTCAGCCATTGTGAATATGATGGGATCCCAGCCCCCCTTGATCCTTTTTGGGTCGGGTTCAATGGAATTGACACCTAGATCTCTTCTAGCCTCCACTGCTTCCCGAATTTCCTGGGTCCGCTCCCTATTACTTTTGCCCATTGATGGTCCACCAAAAATCGTGTTGATCGCTCATTCATCCTCAGCTTTCTTGGGGCTAAGTTTTCTTGCCCGACCATCCTGTCGGTTATCTCTCTGTCTGTCTACCTTGTCGGTTTTCCTCAGGACGATATCTTTCAAGTGTCCTTCCCTGATGAGGGTCTCTATGTGATCCCTAAGTTGAAAACACTTGGAAGTTTCGTGTCCATTCTCCTTATGGAACCTGCAATACTTGGTGGTGTCCCTCCGGGCATAGGATGACTGCCTAGGAGGTTCTTTAGACATGTTCTTCTCCTCCAGAATTGCCAGAATTTCGTCTTGATCCTTCCTCAGTGGGGTATAGTTTGTATATCTGCCTTGGAACTTCTGCCGCGGCTGATCTGTCTTCGGATCATATGCCCGACGACCATCCCGACTATCCCGTGTCTTATTCTTTTGTTTATCACCTTTTGCATTGGGCGTCTTCGCTTGGTCCTTGGCTTTAGACCCTTCCGGGCGTCCGCCATGCACGAAGTATCCTCCCGTGGCGATTTCTTCTTCCTCTGCCAAGGCATAGCCCCCAGCCATATCCATCATGTCAGCGTAACTGGTTAGACGGGCTCTTCTCAGGTCAAATGACAGCTGACCATTCTGGAGGTTATTGATGAACGTTGCAATTATAGCCTCGTCGTTTGCACTTCCAATCTCAGACACTTCTTGACCGAATCTTCCCAAATACTTCTTAAGTGACTCATCATTTCCTTGCTTAAGTTGAGACAAGTGGGCCACCGACTTTTTTCTGTGCACATTCCCGAGGAACTGCCTTGAGAAAGCCTTACTCAGCTCGCTGAAGTTACTTATGCTGGCCGTTGGTAACCTGCCAAACCACCTAGAGCCCAGATCCCCAAGAGTTTGAGGGAAATTTAAGCATAGTAGGGGCATACTGGGCCATGGCACTCTTGTATCTTCTGACATGTTCCTTAGGGTCCGTGTCCTTTTTGAATTGCTCTACATATGGCATTCTAAACCTCTCCGGGAATGGCGTCCTCAAGATCCTATTGGTGAAAGGACTCCCGGATTCATCATCTGACAACTCGTTACGCCCGTATCGCCTGACTAACGCATCCATTTGTCGGTGGTTATTCTCCACTTCCCGGGTCAAACTCTGTATGAGTATATCTCTGTCTCCCTCCGGCTCCCCCACAGCATTGAAATCCTGACTTATAGTCAGTTTTTGGCCTCTTTCTTCCGGATTCGATTCTCTTTGATCCCGATTTAAGCCGTGCAGCCGAACTGTGCCCCTTTGGCGCTTGTGATGATAATTCTGCTCACTCTCTCCCGAGGACGACGATCGATCTCTCCGATGAGTACGCCTCCTTGGACGGTCTCTATCCCTTGCCGTCTGATCATGACCATACCTTCTATCCGAGTCATTCTCCTCTCTACATTCTCCGCTTCCCCTGGTTGGCCTTTCAGAAAAAATCACCGGCCTATCAATCGGATCACGGCTTGCCTTTATGAGTGCATCAGGCGTTGGTATCACCACTGTGGAGCGCAACCTCGTTGCTTGCTGATTTGGAGCAGAAAGATTGTGAGGTGACATCAAGCCTTCCGTGGTGGAGAGATCAACCCCTTGCCTTGCAGCGTCTGATATAAGTTGCTGCAAGGAAGCGCGGAATCGTTGCGCAATCTCTTCGTTAGTTGGAGGAAAACGCTGAATGCCAGCCAGGGCAGTTGACTGATCTACCGTTGCCAAGGTTACCTCTGCAGTGTTAAGGGTGGCATCATCCTCCAATTCATTGATTGGCAATCCTTGACTGTACCTGGAATCGCTACCATCTCCTTCGCCAGCCATTGTCACAAGTTTTGTTTGATACCCCCTTCCTCTAGCGCCAATTGTTGATGGTGATTTTTCGTCGTCACTATCAACGAACTTGTATCAAGCGAAAATAAGAACAGATAAGTGTAATACCGCAAGAAAACAATAAATCAAGAGATACAAATACGTGGTAAAAACTCCTTTTAACTGGAGAAAAATCCACGGGTTGTTGCTTGAGCAACAAAGTCAAATCCACTATGAAAAATTCAATTACAAAGTATTTCTCTCTGACTTCTCCTGCTAATTCACACCTTTTTTGCATTATGTTTCTTACCGGGGTATTTATACATGTTATTGCTAGGGTTTATGGTTGTGCTAGGGTTTGGTGTTGTGATACCCGTATTTTGTGTGATTTTCTAGTTCTAATTGAAGTCTGTCTCTTTATGGAGTTTATCCTGTTTCCTGTTTTGACTGAGTCCGAATCTACGTCGGATTCCTCGCCCTTTATCTGCGGGAAATCTGTTTGCCTTTCAATTGAACTCTGATAGTCGTATCGTTGCTTATTGTGGAGTTGCTTGCTTCTGATTCTATCCATATGTTTGTGAAGCACTCGTCTTCATTATCTAATCCCGAGTATGCCCGAGTATGCCCGAGCCGGTTTCTTCGTCTGTGGTCGGGTTGCTTTACTCTTTGCCAAGTAAATTCCCTTGGGGGAATTTCTGCCCTTTAACGCTTGACTTTTCTCGACTTTGCTTACGTGGCCCCTTACTGTAATGACGTGTCCTTAATGATGATTTTTACATATAACAGTATATATTACATATATATATATATATATATAAAGGAAAACTTGATTTGTTGTAACTAGATTCGATTAAACTTAGAATTTTTAAGACTAATGAAAGAATTAAAGTTCTCTAAGCAATTACATACCTACAAAAGTAACAAAAAACATTTTCATATTTCGATTTTTTTTTTTTGAAAAACATGATACTTGTTTTTTGAGTTTTTTTATTTTAATATATATATATATATATATGGTTCCTAAAAATCAAGCTTATTCGTAAGTGTTTTTTGTCTTAACGGTTAGTCTTGCTTGAGAAAGAATGGAGATAGAAATTAGAGATATGTATTGGAGGAGAAAGCGTTTAATATGGTAATTAAAATTTTTAGAGATAGTGTTTAATATGTAATATTTAATCTAATGATTCAAAAGAGATAATTTCCTTTTATTTTAATAATTTAATTTAAAAAAATTACTCCTCGTATGAATTTAAAGACTATAATGGTTCGTCTTAATTTTTAGGATTAATTGCAATTACATACCCTGAGTTTTACCATTAAAGATTAATATTCAACGAATGGCATTAATTGCTGCGGTCTCAAACCGTTAGTCAAACTCTATTAAGGATAGCAGTTGACTTAATTTTTAAGGGTAGTCATTTTTAACAGAAATGTATTATTAAAATAATTATTAAACTTTTAATTAAAAAAACAAAGAAAAAGAATCAGATGGAAAATTCTCAACCATCACATTGAGCCTCCATCTGATCTGGATCAGATTGAGCCTCCATCTGAGCGAGCATACCTCCAGACTCCAACAATGGAGAAACAGACCTCCATGGAAGGAGAAGATCTGCTCGCATGTCACTCATTCAAAGGAAGAGCGGTGATTATAATCACCAAAGCAAAGCATTTTTGAAGGTTTCCCATGATTAGAAAAGCAGGTACTAGAAGGACAAGAAAATTTATTGTTTTTAAGGTCTGATGATGATAGTCCAAATCAAGACCCAGAAGTCTAGAACAGTATCATCATCCAAGAGCAACAGCTATGAGAAACTTATGGCAGTGCATTGCTCATGGTCTCCCTCAAGTTCACCATTATTCGTCATTAAAGAACCAGATCCAGATGATGCTAAGAATAAATATATATATATATATATATATATATATATATATATATATATAGTTTCTGCTGTCAATTCGTCATGATATAAAATATATCAGGACGAAGAATGTGGACCACAGATTATAGAGAAGTTCGGCAAGTTCATACAATTTGAGTCAAAGTATGTAAATCTAATGGTTTACATTTTTCGTCCTGATATATTTTATATCAGGACGAACTAACAATAGAAAAATTATATATTTTATATCAGGACGAACTGACAATAGAAAAATTATATATATATATATATATATATATATATATATATATATATACACTTGTCAAAACTTATCTATAATCTGTGGTCTACATTCTTCGTCCTGATATATTATCAGTTCGTCAGGATATAAAATATATCAGGACGAAGAATGTAGACCACAGATTATAGATAAGTTTTGACAAGTGTGTATATATATATATATATATATATATATATATATAAAGAGAGAGAGAGTTAATATTTGGATCTGTCTTTTTCTTTCTCTAGTACGTATTATTGATTATTTTATTTTAATTATTTAATTGTTATTTTTTTAAAGCTATTTAATTGTTATTTAAATTTTTTTTTTTTGAAAGATGTTATTTAATAATTTATCATTGCTAATTTAAATGGTAAGGGACAAGGATTTTTAAATAAAGTGTAAGGACATTTTAGAAATTTCCACCCAAAACCTTAGTCAACAGTTAAATCAAATGGACAGGAGGTCTGCTGCAATTAAACCTATTTGTTGAATATTAAGCCTTTTTTGGAAAACCTAGGGTAAGTTATTACGATTAATCTTAAATTTTATTAAAATAAAATGGAATGTCTTTATTAAAAAAAAAAAATTTACATTGAGTGTCTTTAAAATAGGAGTGCCAAACAATAAAAATGATAATCTTGAAACAAAAGGAAGAATCTTTAATCAAAATTTAAATTTAAATTTTGATAATGGAGTGTCTTTAGAAAAGAAGTGTAAAAAGAAAAAATTTGAATCGTCAAAAGAAACTCTCAAAATTGAAATGGAGTGTAGAAATATATTGAGTGAATTGTCAATAGCACTGCTCTTTAATAAAATATAAATGTACAAATCAAATTTTTGAGTGGCAATATCGGCACCCAAAATATTTCTATTTAATGGATTATTTCTGAGGGATAAATACATTAACACCCTAAAGTTTGGCATAAATGTTGTTAGAAAGCAAGTATACATTTATCTACTCAAACTTCACATATTCTTAAAAGACCATATTTCCCTTAGTTATTAATATTTGAAAATGAAGATAATATTTTATATAAAAAAAATTGTTTAAAATTTAAAAATTAGAAACAGTATATTATTATAAATTTAAATTTTAAATATTAAACAAAATCAATTCAAAAAATGAAGGTAATTTCAAAAATTAAAAACATGTTTTATTTACTTTAAAAATTAAATGTAAAAATGAAGTCAATTTAAAATTTTAAAAATTGTTTTTTATTTTCTCATTTTAAAGTTTTTTTTATTTTTTATTTTTTATTTCATTGAAAGGATTATCTTCAATTAATTTAATTTAATTGTTTTTTTTATAAAAATATTATCTTTTTTTTTAAGTTTTGATAACTAATGGAAATTTTTATTTTTTAGTTCAATTTTAAGAGGATGTGAGATCTAAGTAAATAAATGTATTCTTTCTTTCTAATTACATTTATATTAAAATTCAAGGGAGGTTAGTATAATTACCCCTATTTATGCAAGACGATACTGTAGTAGTTAGTTGGGTCAAATAATAGTCTCTCTTGTTTGCATTACTTGAATAGACAGTGAAGCTCATTGATCAACAATATAGCTGACGCAATCGGGGCACCTAAATACTAAACCAATAAGGATAAACATCCCACCTAAAATTTCACTTTTTTCATCCCAACACATGTGACATGTGACATGTGAGGTGTTAAATTGTGAGTGGATACACATTAATTATGCTTTATCTCACATACCACATGTATCCACTCACCATTTGACATTTCAAATACCACATGTGTTGGGACGAAAAATATAGGATTTTAAGTGGGATGTGTAGCATTACTGATACTAAATAGATTATACTGAATACATAGATCTCACGGGCAAACAAGTGAACAACATTTAATAGATCATACTAAATACGTAGATCATGTGTATTTCATAGCTGTTGAGTGTAGAGATGCACAATTGGGGAATCGGGTTGGATATAGGTTCCCCCATCCCCATCCCCACTTCCCAGACCCTTCCCCCATCCCCCCCCCCCCCCCCCCCCCATTTCCCCATTTGGAGAAAATGGGGATGGGGAATTTTGGGGGGAGGTATATCCATCCCCAACCCCAGTTCCCCGTTTTCCCCATTATTCCCCGTTTTCCCGTTTTTCCCCATTTCCCTATTTCCACATTCTCCCATTAATTAAAAATCACAAATTTAAAAAAAATTCATTACAAATATAAACTAAAATCCATTAGTGCATTACAAATACATAATAAAATCATAAAGTGTGCATAACAAATACATAATAAAATCATAAAGTGTTATATAATATATTTATTTATTTATTTATATATGTTTTGGGGAAATGGAAAAATGAGGATGGGGAGAGGTCATCCCATCCCCATCCCCATTTTAATATATTTATGAGGGAAATGGGGAAATGTGGATGGGGGTAGGTCCCCCCATCCCCATCCCCATTTCAATTTGGGGATGAAAATCATCCCCATCCCCATCCCCATCCCCACCTCATTCCCCATTTCCCAAAAAAAAAAAATTCCCCAAATAGGGATGGGGACGTGGGAATTTAGAGATCCGGGAAAAAATGTGCATCTCTAGTTGAGTGTGATACACCACCACCACAATAACCAATATCCTAAAAAAGGACACTATATGGAAAGAATCATCATCATTCATCAATCAATTCTTTAATGAATTGACAGTTGACCATTCATTTGTATGACCAAATTGATGGAGCCTGACTGCAATTCTTCAAATGCAAGTGGTTATGGCTATCATGCACAATTGGACATTTGGACACATATAATTGATGTGGCATCCTAAAGAAATTAATTATTTATACGCATCGGGTGTTGTTCATAGCCTACGTTTCCGTTCGGGAGGTCAAAAACAACTGTAGTCCTAGAAAACGTTACACAAAATTTAAGCTCCTTACATTCATCTCTCATAAACTATGCCTTAAACATAACTACATGTCTACATATGTATTCACTTCTGTTCTCTCCATTTCGTGTTGATCCAGCAAATTCAACAAACAATAATGTTATAGACTCCACTTTTGAATTCAATTTGCATCCTAATTCAAGATGCGGTAATTGATAAATAGATGTATATATTAATGAAATTTATCCCATTTATAATGTGTAATTTAAGTATAATTATCGCATCATAAATTGAGATATAAAAGTTATTAAGTACAAAAATTACTTGATCGTTTCTCACGCTTTTAGAGAGCCTTTTGCTGGCTTTTTCTTTTCTTTTACAATAATTTTTAGTAGTTTCAATTACTTCCGTTCCGATTGTTGTTTCAAAAGCAATGTAACGAGTGTTACCTACTAGTGCTGTCCACGGTTCCGGTTCGGGCCGGTTTCAGTTCGAAACCGGCGGTTTCAGTTCCGTGGACAGCTCGAACCGAAACCGAACCGAAAAATTTCAGTTTTGGTTCGGTTTTTAACCGCCGGTTTGGCGGTTTTGGACGGTTTTGGGCGGTTTTGGACGGTTTTTTTTTATATGTAAACCGGCGGTTAAACCGTCGGTTTTGGGCGGTTTTTGGGCGGTTTTGGGCGGTTTTTCCAAAGGCTAAACCGAAACCGAACCGGCTTCAACCGGTTTCCAACCGGTTTTGTAACCACCGGTTTCAGTTTCGGTTTCGGTTTCGGTTTTCCAATTTCGGTTTCGGTTTTTAACCGCCAGTTTAACCAAACCGTGGACACCTCTATTACCTACCATTAGGCTAATCCTCTATAGAAAGCTCAAATATTAGGGTGTTTTTTTTTTTTGCATACCAAACCCTAGTTGGCAGACTTTAATTTAAAGTCTGCCAACCATCAAGACAAGTTAACCTTCAAATATTAGATATTAAACATGAGTAATGCTAGATATCACACCCATAATCACACATTTTCAATCACAGTCCATGTGGCAGCTGATGTGTCAATTGGTGAATGAATATAAGGGTAAATGAGATAAATCATTATTAATGTGTATCCACTCACAAATTGACACATTAGCTACTACATGGGTTATGATTGGAATGGTGTGATTTCTAGCATTACTCATTAAACATAGTTACTTTCCTTTTGTTGATGGTGATTTTTGGACCGTTGAAAAGTCAACCTGCCAAACAATTACATATAGGTAGATCGAAGGTTTGGTTGGTTAAAGTGAGAGAACCAAGACCCCTCTTTTCTACTTGGATGCAATGCAGTCGTCGAATAACCTGTTATGGGTGGCTAGCTCGGCAAGAATGGTGGTTTGCAGAATAATATAGGGAAAAGTAATAAAATAAATATACAAAATTTAAGTGGAAAACTCTAAGGCAGGAAAAACAGGAAAAAAACCACGGCGGCTAGAGACGGTAAGAAAAATATCACTATAATCTCAGGGTTTACACACACAATCCTTTCTTTTCTCTCAAATAATTGCTCATATCCTAATACAATGATTTCTACTACTATTTCTATGGGTTGGTAGGGTGTCGCCCTAATCCTTACCGTACAAGTAAAAGATTCGCTGTTAGAATCTTTGTAGGATTCTAGTTGAGTAGCTTGCTTTGGGACTTATTTCCTAGTTGGTGGGCAATCTTCTTGAAGTATCATGTTGTTGCCTGATTGAGATATATTTCCTCGTTGGAGTTTGATTCTGAGATTCAGTATCTGATATCCGAGTGGATCTTTACTTGATGTGGTGTATCTTGATGAAATTGCGTTTCTTGATTTGCTGAGAAGTACTAGCTGAGTAAAGATCCTTAGCGAATAGAATTCTCGTCCGTTAAGACGCCTTAATTGAGTAGGTTAATTCGGCACGTATATCTTGTCGTCTAACCCGACCATCCCAGGGGCATGGGTAGGTCCGATGACATGTTCCTGATCAATGTTTTTCAGGTGACCGATTGACTTTTGATTATGTGGCGTTGCTACCTTTCTGCTACTCTCGTTTTCTCCAATTGATGTGTCTTCCAGCAGGATTACACATATAAAACCTTTTTTTTTTTTTGAAAAACAACACAGTATCTTTCAAATATCAAATTACTTGTGATCTTGAATTCTCCACCAAAAGTGATCTTTGTATCTATTGATACTCCTCATGTTGTATATTAAGGGCTAGTTTTGTGTTACTTTGAAAAGTTAAAATCAGGTTCATTAAAAAAAAAAAAACTAGGGCAAATTGCATAAAACTGTCATAAAGCATTGTAAAAATGCTTAATATTCAACTAATACCTTTAATTACACAAACAACCCCTATCATTAGTTTGTATGTCAAAAATAACTTTTGACTTAAATGAACATAGGAAAAATCGTCATTTGATAAAAAAAATGATTTAAAATATTTACAGTATTTAAAACTAAAATAAAAAAAATTAAAAAATTAAAAATTAAAAAAAAAATAAAAAACAAAAAATAATAAAAAAATTAAACATTGGAGATTCGGTTCCAAATTCTCAAGTTCAATGTTGAACTTCAACTAGATCTATCTCCATTTGGAGATCCCGTTCAAGAGGAGGACATCCTCCATTGGCTCCTCAAGACCACGACTTCCGTAAACTGTCTCCCTCCCTTCGATGCTTCACTAGGCGGTTGGTCATCTCCTTCCCTCTGTCTCCTCCATCTGCCGACTACCACCACCATCCGTTGCCGGCAGCCGGTCATCTCCATTGGAGCCGGGCCATTTGAGTGAGAGTGATTCGGTGGTGGCCTTTGCTTGTTTGGTGTAAGTCTAGGCAAGTGTCATAATATAAATTGTGTTGTGTTTTTGTTTGTTATTTGGCAACATTGGACCTTTGTCACACCTAGTATTTGGTGAGATGACGAATTGATGAAGCATTGTGGTTGGGATTTTTATCGGTTTTTTTATATGGATTTTTTGCTGAACACTTTTTGCAATTTGGTACAAAAAAATGGTGATGATAGCCACATCTGGTTTGTTTGTTTGTTTGTTTTTCTATTTTGGGATGAATAAAAATGGTGATGATGACTAGATTGATATAGTTGAGAAAAAAAAAAAAGAAGAGATATGATGATTCAAATTGATTGATATTTTAGATTCTTTATCTGTTCTAAATTTGTTTAAGTCTTAAGTTTTTTATTTTAAATAGGAAAATTATTATTTTCTCCCATATATTATGACTTATTAGTAAATTTACCTCCTGTATTTTCTTTAATGGCCAGTCTCCCCCCTATAACCAAATGTATTCGCTTTATTCCCCCTTTTTGTTAGATTTTCCGTTAAAAAACCTAATTTCCATGTTAACAGACATTATTACCCTTCAATAATTATGATAAATGGTTTGAAAAAAAAATCATAAAAAATATATTTTTTTTACAAAGCAAAATTTAAAAAAAAAACCCAAAAAAATAAATGATGGTGGTGATTTGGATCTCCACCATTTTCAACGTTGATTAAAAAAAATCAAAGAACCTGGTTTCATCACATTCAAAGTTCAAACAACCTAGAAATTCAAAAGCAATTTTTTTTCTTCAAAAAATCGAAAGAGATTCACAATCCAGGTTCAACAACATCATCATCTATCATCCACATTCAATATCAGTCCATTAAGTTTTACAATTCAAATTAAAATTGAAAAAAAAAATTCTAACAATCACCAAAAACCATCCACCCAAAACACAACACCATCATTTTTCCAGAAATCTTCATCATCTCCAACCATCTACACCATCAAATCCAACCAAACCCAAACTCGAACCTAAACCTAAACACAACCACCACCCCTAAAATCGAGCACCAACATCCATTGTCAAATACAACCACCAACACCCACGACCACACCTACACCAACGAGCGCCGATCTTCTCTCAACGGAGGATATCAACGGTCGATCTCGCAGGTGAATAAGAGGGAAAGAAGGTAGAGAGTATATGGACCGAAGATCGGCAATGGAGGAGATCGATGGAGACGGATTCACAAAGAGAGAGAGAGAGAGAGAGAGAGAGAGAGAGAGAGAGAGAGAGAGAGATGAACTAGATGTGTAGAGGGAGAGATAAGACGCGGTTGTTGGGAGGAGATCGATGCTCGTAGGGGTAGAGGTCGACGTGATTTCGGTGGGTGGCTAGGGTTTTGGTGTTTGAGTGGTGGTGGTGGCTAGGGTTTGGGTGTTTGAGTTGTGGTGGATTATGTTAGGGTTTGAGTGTAGATGGTGGAAGATGATGAAGATGAGAAATGAGTGGTGGTGTTATATATATATATATATATATATATATATATATATATAAAAATTTATATAAATCTGTTTTTTTATCTAAACAAATATTATGTTTTTTTTTGAGAAAATATTGTGTTTTTTTTATATATTATTAACTCTGTTTTTTATTTAAAAAAAACTGTTTTATTTTTTTATCATATATATCAATCTGTTTTTTTTTCTCTAAATTTTTTTTGAGGAAATATTCTGTTTTTTTATATATTATTAAATCTGTTTTTTATTTTTAAAAAAAAACTGTTTTAATTTTTTATAATATATATAAATCTTTTTTTTCTCTAAAAAAAATATTCTGTTTTTTATAGGAAATATTCTTTTTTTACATATATTATTAAATATGTTTTTTATTTTGAAAAAAAAACTGTTTTTTAATTTTAATTTGTTTAATGATTTTAGTCAAAGTTACCATATTACCCTTAGAAGATAACGGTCAACCAAAGATATTAACGAAAAAGCTAACGGAAGGGGGAATATGACGAATACGTTTGGTTTCAAGGGGGAGATTGACCATTAAGGAAAATACATGAGGTAAATTTACTAATATGTCATAATATAGGGGGGGAAATGATACTTTCCCTATTAAATATGTTTATTTATTAATCAGGGGTAATATTTTCATTTCAAGGTGAACAGTTAAAGTTAACAGTTGACCCTTAATAATAAGTTATGTTTACATAATTAATGGTAAAAGTTAAATATTAAGTATTTTCCCCATACTTCGGGATACGTTTGTGCAATTTATCCAAAAAACAATTGGTATTAAAAAGACGTTTGGTAAGCTTTTAAAATGATTAACTAACAGTATGATAAGTTTTGACAGTAGTTTTAAAGAATATGTGAGGGGTTACTTTTTAAAAGTAATTATGAAATAATATATTTAGAAATCTTTTAAAATAGGGATATTATTAGTTTCCACCCTCACTTATGAGGTATTGGTCACTTTCCACCCTCTAGTTTGAGTAATAGCCATTTTCCACCCTCTGTTAACTTTTTAACAAAATTAGTATTACACCCTTCTATCTCTATTTTTCAATTTTTAATTTTGTTATTTTAAAAATAAAAATTCAGCATAATGTCGTCAATATCATCACCAGATTCGATATCTGTCGTCGATATCACAAATGGACGGTGGAGAAAATAAGGGAAAAAAAAAGCAAAAACAAATTCAACATCTTCATGAAACCTAGAAACTTTCTAAAACCCAGAACCCAAACATCACCACCATGTCCACTGTCCACCCCAACTGAAATCACCACCAACGGCACCTCACACTGACGCCTACAACTACACACTCACTGCTGTCTCCGCTTGACCATTTCCACACCGCCATGACCTCCAGGAAAAACACCCCAACAAACTCAAGCAACACAAAAATCACCACCTCCAAAATTCAGCCACCACCCCCAATCGAAGTCCCTAAATCAAAATCAACCACAACCACTGCCCTAAATCGAAATCAACCAACCACAACCCACACCCTAATTCGAAATCACCACAACCACTATCCTAAATTGAAATCAACCAACCACAATTCGAAATCACCTAACCACAACCACCATCCCCAATTGAAATCGACCATAGCCACCACTCCTAATTCAATCTAAGAAGAAGAGAATGGTGTGAGAAGAAGAGCAAGAAAAGAAACGGGGAGAGAAAGAGAGAGAGAGAGAGAGAGAGAGAGAGAGAGAGAGAGAGAGAGAGAGAGAGCTCGCGCGTCAGGAAAAGAGAGAAGTGAGTTGTGTGAGGAAGAGAAACACCAGAAACGGAGAGAGAGAGAGAGCTCGCGTCAGGGAGAGAGAGAGCAGAAGAGAGTGGTGTGAGAGGATTTGAAAGAAGAGAAACGGCTGAGAGAGAGAGAGAGAGTTAGGGGAGAGAGAAAGATATGGTGGTGTGAGAGGAAGAGAAAGAAAAGATATAAGACCGGTGGCCGGTGGGAGAGGAAGAGAAAGAAGATGAACGGGGAGAGAGTGTGTGTTGAGGAGAGAGATAGAATTAGGGTGAATTGATTTTTTATTTTATTTTTTATATATTATTTTTAATAGTTTTTAACTATACCCTATTAAGTTACGATTATACCCTTACCCACATAACGGAATAGTAACGGTAGGGTGCATTTTGACAATTAGAAGGTGGAAAATGGCCATTACTCAAACCAGAGGCTGGAAAATGACCAATACCTCATAAGTGAGTGGAAAATAATAATACCCCTTTAAAATATTTTTATTGTTATGATGAAATAGTGATAAAATCATTTATACCCTTATTTTTATTATTATTTACCTTAATTAAATAAGAAACAACATATTTTATTTAAATAAAGTGGTCTCATAATTAATAGCACTCTTTTGAGAGTAATTAAAAATATCAAAACTAATTGTCGTCTTGAAATCTCCACCGAAACATATATTTTTATCTAATTGTACTCGTGGTTCTGTTGCTTCTCTTTCACAAATCTTTAGTATATTAATATCTAGTATCTAAAAATTTAGAAGATTAGAATAGATTAGATCCTACGAGTATAGTTTTGAAAACAACTTCCTCTATTGGAGGGGAGTAATCACTATAAAAAAAGGGCTATTGGGATGAATTTTTTTTCGTCCCAATAGCTATATAATCATTCCTATAGATCTATTGGGACGAAAATAATTCGTCCCAAATGACGTCGCCTTAGGTGGGTCGTAATAGCTTTTTTAGAACTAAAATTGAAATTCGTCCTTAAAGACTATCTATAGGGACGAAATAATATAGGAACAATTTTTGTTTCGTTCCTTTTGATAATATATAGGGACGAAATTTACATTTTAAAAAAAAAAATGGATTGTTTAGAACCCCATCATATCAACCCACCCAACCCCACAACCAGCTCCCGCCGACCACCCAACCACCGAACCGCAACCAGCTCCCTCATTTTAATGTTTGGTTCACCAGCGTCGAACCAGCGACCCACCCACTAAAATGCAAGGAACTTAAAATCTATATATCCACCGATATATCCACTTATATATCCATATTTTTTAGGGACCGATATCGAAACAGGGTAATATCCAATGTCTAGCAAATATCCAGTCGATTTCGAAATATTCATAAAAATCTACCTATATTCTAGAAATATCCCGATATTTCTGAAATATTGTGAATTTCATCCAGAAATCCAGGGATATTTTGCAAATTATTTTTCTTAAAAAAATTAATCTGAAACACTTAAATTATTTTTCAAATAATCTATATTGAAAATTATTTTAAAAGAAGCATTAACAAATTTATAAAATTTTCCAACACAATAGTCAATAGTATAATTACTGAAGTAGAATTGGGCAAAGATTGTGAAAGCAATCTGATTTGTTTGTGTAAAACATGTAAAACCCATAATTTTTATTAAAAATTTAAAACAAAAAAAAAAAACAAAAAGTACCTCAATTATTCACACGAATACAATGCATACGTTTGAAAAAGTAAAATGCAATCAATGCATTTGAAAAAGTGAAAGTACCAATATTTAGTATAGTATTTAATTATTTATACAAAAATTATTATTTTTTATTCTTCTAGCTTACTATTTGAACCCAAAGTACCAATATAAAGACAATATTGAGGATAATTCAGATCTTTTAAAAGCCGTACATATTGTCTATACGCAATTACTTACACCCTGAAGCTACAGAGATTGCTAATTTTGGAAATTAGGTAAAAAGTTACAACTTACAATCAATTTTATAATTCCAATATTATAATTTCTTTGTATGAGAATATTGTGTCATATACTCATATATATAAATATATATATTATTTACATACTAATCTCATGAGTCATGAACATAGCTCATATACTTTAAGGATGAAAATAAAAGTTTTGGTGAACGAGCAGCCATGACAGCTAGAAGCAAAATGCAACCGGGTATATAAGTTTTATTACAAAAATCTATGTAATAATAATAAATAATAATATCCTTAAAATGGTATTCATACTTATAATACTTAATAATTTTTATTGCAGTTGATTGGTGGGTAATGCATGGAAATTGTGATCTATCATTGCATGCAATAGCAGTTCGCATACTATCACAAATAGCATCATCTTCTGCCTGCGAAAGAAATTGGTTCACATTTGCTTTAATCCACACAAAACAAAGAAACCGTCTTGCCTATTCTAAGTTTGAACTTCTTGTTTATTGTTATTATAATATGATGTTGAAAACTTAGGGATATTGCAGCTGAAAAAGATAAAGTAGATGAAACTGATTTTATGGATCTACTTTAAGTAGTTGCTAAAGCAGGGGACGATGATGATAATTTTTTTTTTGACTGGGTTAGACCTGCCTATTCGGAAGATGATGAGGGAAATCCTGATCCACAAATTGCTTCTCATGCTCGAGACATGGAAATAAATATTGAACAAGTGATTAGAGAAGAAGTTGGTGTAGATCGTGGAGTTACTGTTAGCAGCTCTTCTGATGACCAACATACCTCTGATGGAAATAGCGGACGAAAAGATGATGGAGATGATGGAGATGAGGGAGGAGGTTGGGATTCTGGTGCAAGAGGTTGGGATGTTGGTGCAACAGGTTGGAATGCTAGTGCGGCAAATTGAGATGCTCATGTAGGTAATTTGATCAAAATCGTGGTAGACAACATAGAGGAACAAGTCAAATTGATGAAGATTATTTGAATATGACTCTCTCCTCAATGAGTATGGACACAGAAAATAGTTCTTTTGGTAATTCGTAGACAAGGTCAGGTTCTTATGTACTATATATGGTAGTTATGGTGGCTGCAGTATATTTGATCATTCTCCACAAATGCCATATGCAATACCTATGCATGCAGATCAACAGTATCCACCAAGTTAGATAAATCCAAACTACCCAATTCATGGATTAGTTGGAAGAGATCAAGCAACATACGTGTGGTATATTAATAACTACCTTGCAAACTAAGCTAGCACGTTTTCTTGGAAAAATTATTGTTCGAATCAAGATAGAAATGTATCTTATGTATTTGAACTAGCAAAAAATTTATGTTGGTTTTAAATTTTAGACATACAATGTATTATATTATCTATGAATTATGATTTATGATAGAATCTTGGAAGTATGGAACTATATATATATATATATATATATTTTTTAATGATAATTTTTTTTATTAAATGTTTAATCTCTTTATATTGTATATAATATTATAAAAGTGAAACAAAATATTATTCTATTAAATACTCAATTTTAAAAATTATATACAGACTCTATCTGTTGGAACCCCGTTCATTGGTAACACAGCGGAAATAAGTTTTAAAAATTTTATACATAATCTGGAACCAGTGAACTTGGGATCGTAATTATTTTTCCGGAACTAATACATACAATATGTAAATACAGGAAATTGTTATCAATATATTAATAAAAAAATTAGAACCTTACTAACATTTGGAGGCTCATTCACTTTATGCAATATGCTCATACCACCGATCTTCCTAGCTATTCTCGGAACTGGTAACTGCATGTGGGCGTGTCACGTACTTAGAAACTTATGAGGATGTAGAGAAAATAAGAAGAAACTGTAAGGACCTCTATTTTATGATTTGCTTATTTCATGACAAACCACACCACATTGGGGATGATTTTGTAATGGGTAGCTTAGGTCTTCGTTGGCAAGCTTCCAAGCATCTCCGTGACTTTAAGATCAAGAGAAAGAGCGAAAGGTATATTCACTTGATTTTGTCTCTTGAAGAGCTTAGGTGCACACACACACTTCATGCATGCTTTGTTCACCTTGAATTTGTCTTCTAATTGTTTATATGTGTGCATCCATTACACATTTCACACTTGCACCTCATTGTTAGATCTAAGTGTGGTTTTGTGTGGTGTCATTCGTTTCCGTTTGTGTGATCGAAAATGTCCACGCTTGCACGATGGTGTGCATGTCTTAGCACAATGGTTGACCATTTGAGAATGTCCCATTCTTCTCTTGGTTAAGTGTTAGTTTTGGTTTGGTTGTTTGGAGTAAGGTGTCTAGTTTCAAAAGAGTGGATTTCAATGATTTAAATGTTTTTCAAAACTGACCTTTGTACGGTCTTGTGACAATAAAGTTTTATACAAAGCTTCAAAATGAGTTTTGAAAATTTTTGTACAAACTAGACACCCATACCTTTCCAATGGTATATCCATACCTTTCTGACGGTATACTATTTGATAAATTTCAATATCGTTTGGTCATGTTTTGAAGCGCTCGAATATCAAATTATTGCGTTGTGGCTCCTATGCGCTGCTCGTCAAGCGACCTTATTGCGCTGCTCGTCAAGCGCAAGTCCTCTAGTGGTGTTGTGCTGGTGTGGCGCTGGTGTTGCACTTCTCGACCAGTGTTTTTGGTCCAGTACCCTTTCGCCCCTGTTTCGTAATTTGGCCATATCTCACTCATTTAGAGTCCGATTTGGCTCATTTTTGAAGGGCAATTCATGGAATTTATAGGGCTATCATCTAAACACTATATATTCATAAATTTCTCATCTTCTTCATTCTATGACTCTCAAAAAAATGAACCCTAGAGAGAGAGAGAGAATCTTGAGAGAGAAAGCTCCATTGAAGCTTGTTTAACTCTCAAAACCCAAAACCCATACATCCTTCATGCATCAATCATTCATGGGTCTTCTTCATTACATCTCTTGGTAAGTAGAACAAACACCATATCTTCATTTATTGTTCTATCTTAATCAAGACATGTCTTTGATTGCTTAGTTTAGCAAACCTTCACTCTTATTGCATATTTAGTGAAGTTATGACATGATTGGGTTTTGTTTGTGATAGCTTACATGATAAGGTTGTTTTTCCCAAAATAGCTAACCCTAGAACATTCTTCTGATATTGGTTGATGATTAGGTTGATAGATTAATGTATATTTATCTAGTCAAGCTTTATTGAATGTTCGTGTGGATTTAATTGACAATTAAGTTGTTAGAATTCTCTACAACTCTAATTGAGACCTCATGTATGGGCATGTAGGCATGGTTAGATAACTAGGTTGTTAAATTGCATTATAACATCTTGTTAAGCATTTTGTGTGTTATCTTACACATTATTGCATTTGAGCATATTGTCTCACATTCACTTAGACCTTATACTCTTCACGAGTCAAAGTCTTGTGGCTTCTAGGTGAAGTTGCACAAGCAAGTAAAGTCTTGCAACCAAGGGTGGGTTGGCAAGCATTGGTCAAGTGCCACTGTAAAAGGCCCGCGGGATAGAGTATGAGGTGCTTACGCCAAGAGTAGTGGATCAAGGGATATCACTAGGGATTGAACCATGAGTGGCGAGTGGTAGTGTCCATAACCTGAGGTTGTCGAGAGTGAGAGTCTGAGTATCACTTGAGGGTGTAACATTTTATTCATATATTGGATTTCAGTGACCAGATGTGGCTAAAAGGATAGCCCGTGGTTTTTCCCTTGTTGAAGGGTTTCCACATAAAAATCAAGTGTTCTTTATATTTCCGCACTTTATACTTGATTTTTATTATTTGATTGCTTAGGTTAATTGTGTTTAATATTGACTAATCGAAAAGTCATTCCCCCCCTAGGTTGTTTAGACACACGTGTTTGTGTATTTTCAGAAGCTTTTTCTTCCGAGAGAAAAAAAAACCTAGAACAATTGTAGTTGCTCAAAAGAAAAATTATAACAATTTTTTTTTTCTTTTTTGTTTCACTTGGTGCACGCCTGCACCAATTTTCTCTCTTTTAAAATTCACGCATACCGATGCGTTTTCTCTACGTTTAAGCACTGATGCTTTACTTCAGTTTTTTTTTTTTGTTATCAAAAATATATATCTCATATATATCTTATTATAACTAAAAACTATTTAATTGATCTTTTTAGATTTTAAAACTAAATCTTTTAAAAATGATATCTCACATCTTTTATTTTAAAAGATAATTAAATATTTATTTTGAATTTAAACATTTTAAATTCAATTTCAAATATTTCATTTAATAAAATAAAATAATCATATTATCTTATTCTATTTAAAATCAAATATCAACTATCACCCTCCATTTAGTGATTAACAACATAATTAAATAATCTTATTATTTAATTTATTTAATCACCATTATTCATTAATTAAATAATCTCATTATTCAATTAATTCCCGAATAAAAATATATCACTTTCGTAACACAATTAATTGGACTGTCCAATTAATTATCCGTGACCCTTGTTACCTAAATCGATCTAGCTAACAAGGGGACCTAATGGACCCACAGTATTTTAAGCTCCAATAATCCTTAGAATCATTAATTGAACTCTTTAATTAATATTCCTTGATTATTAGCTCCAGTGTTATTCCACTAAAAACCCGAAGCTGCACTCTCTCAACTGCAGATGCTTTTACATAGACTGATACAACTCGGTGTCCATCGATATAGCTATTACATATGGTGTGATCCTCCATAGTAGTTCATAATTAGAGCTGAGTCATAATGTCGGTTATACCCCTCTAATTACATATATTCTTTAAGTACCGTTGATTCTCTAATGGACAATAAATCCTATTTCCTTATGGAATTAAGAGAGCGCTCATATTGTCCAAGCCCCTAATCAACCCTTAAGGGAACTACCATCTACTTCTCACAAGAAGGAATGGATTCCACTATTGTGTACATACCTTCCCAGCCATAAACCAAACTGCAATCCCAATATACTGAACATATTGATCAGGAACTGCATCCAACCTCACCCATGGTATATCAAAGATCACGATTTAGCCTGAAGGAGTCGATAAGACATTCAGGATTAAGATCACCCACATATAGCCATCATTCGTTGATATATATATATATATATATATATGAATCTCATCAGTAAACGGATCTTGGTGAGAGATTCATATCGATCATGGCCCAGTCCTATATGATCACATCATACAAGGTGCTTCCATTCCCATATATCATATGAATGATTCAGGATAGAATCACCTTACATTACGGAATGGACCGCAGCTATAGATTAACCACAAATAAAGTACCTAGCTTTATTTGCTATCTATGGACTCTTTAGATTGCACATCTCTTACTGTATCCATTCGTATATGACACTCATATACACAGTTCGAGATTACATCCGACAATCTAGGATGTTAATATATGCACAAGTTATAAAATAAACAACACAACAAGAATGAATTGAACTTTCCTTTTTATTTATTTCATAAATCCATTTACAAATTACATCTTTAGGGCATAAACCCCAACAATCTCCCACTTGCACTAAAGCATGTGAGGCATGTTTTGTAACCCTAGACCATCTAGGTGACCCGAAAACACTTTAGCCAGTAAGGTCTTCGTAAATGGATCAGCATGATTATCTTGTGAGGCTAACTTTGTGACGATCACATCTCCTCTCTGCACTATTTCTCTAATGAGATGAACTTTCTCTCTATATGCTTCCCTCTCTTGTGGCTTCTTGGTTCTTTGGAATTCGCCACAGCACCACTGTTATCACAATAATGTGTGATGGGCTTATCCAGATCTGGAACAACTCCCAGATCACTCAAGAACTTGTGGAGCCAAACAACCTCTTTAGCAGCTTCACAAGCGGCTACATATTCGGCTTCCATGGTAGAGTCATCAATGCAAGATTTCTTAATACTTCTCCACACAATGGCTCCACCACCCATGGTGAAATCCGATCCAGACGTGGATTTCCTAGAATTCCTGTCTGACTAAAAATCAGAATTTTTGTATCCAAAAGGGATAAAATCCTGTCCGGAATACACTAGCATATAGTTTCTCGTTCTCCGAAGATACTTGAGAATTGTCTTGACAATAACCCAATGATCCAATCCTGGGTTGGACTGGTACATGCTGACTACTCCCACTACATAACAGATGTCTGGTGTCGTGCATAACATAGCATACATGAGACTACCTACTGCCGATGCATATGGTTCACGTCTCATATCCTCAACTTCTTGAGGTGTCTTAGGACACTATTCCTTAGACAAGTGAACTCCATAAAATGGTAAACTACCTTTCTTAGAGTCTTGAATTGAAAATCACACAAGAATCTTATCGATATACGATGCCTGAGACAGTGCTATGAGTTTGTTCTTACGATCCTTTATAAGTTGAATCCCTAGAACATAACTCGCCTCTCCCAAATCTTTCATTTGGAGTTGGCTAGCCATCCAACCCTTTACATCAGATAACACTCCCACATCATTCCCAATGAGTAGGATGGTTGTCCACGTATAGTTGTCCATGTATAGGACCAAGAAAACTACCTTTTTGTCAATGATACACTTGTAGACACAAGGATCATCGACTTTCTGCTCAAAGCCATAGGTTTTGATCACATCATCAAACCTAATGTTCCAAGATCTAGATACTCACTTTGAAGTCCATAGATGGATCTTTTCAGCTTGCAAACCTTTTGCTCTTGATTTGGAGACACGAATCCCTCTGATTGCATCATATAGATGCTCTCGTCAAGATTCATATTCAAGAATGCAGTCTTGACGTCCATCTGCCAGATTTCATAATTGAAATAGGCAACAATGGATAAAAGAATCTAAATAGACTTAAACATGGCTACTGGCGAGAAGGTTTCTTCATAATCGACCCCCTCTTTCTGGGTATAACCCTTAGCCACTAGCTTTGCTTTGAAGGTCTCTACTTTCCCGTCAACTCCTTTCTTTCGCTTGTAGGATCTACTTACATCTTATGGGTTTTACCTCATCTGGTAAGTCTACAAGATCCTAGACTGAGTTGGAGTGCATATACTCCATCTCGAGATTAATGGCTTTAAGCCATTCCTCTTTATCAGGATCTTCCATTGCATTCTTAAATGTCAATAGATCATCCACACTATCAGCAGAGACAACACTTTATCCCTCACCTATACCTAAATAGCATTCAGGTTGTCTTAAAACCCTCTCATTACGTCTAAGTGATAGCGTATCCTGATCAGGAACCATCTGACTCTCAGATGTTTGTGGATCGATAACTCTTGTTGATGAAGCACTAGTCTCACCAGGCTCCATCTCATTCAATACAATCTTAGAACGAGGTTTATGGTCACCAATATAATTGTCCTCAAGAAACGTTGCATTTGTCAATACAAATACTTTGTTATCTTCAGGACTATAGAAGTGTCCACATCTGGTCTCCTTGGAATATCCTACAAACAGGCAGACCACATACTTGGAGTCTAGCTTTCCACTTCTGTTCTTCAGCACGTTTGCTGGACACCCCCGTATGCGGAAATGTCACAAACTAGGTTTACGACCATTCCACAACTCTAGGGGAGTCTTAGGAACAAATTTGGATGGCACTACATTCAAAATGTATGCCGCTGTTTGTAATGCATATCCCCAGAAGGAATTTGGTAATGATGAGAAACTAATCATGGATCTCACCATTTCCATCAGGGTTCCAATTCTCCTCTCCGCTACACCATTTTGCTGAGAT
This sequence comes from Dipteronia sinensis, assembly GCA_033220585.1. Lineage (NCBI taxonomy): Eukaryota > Viridiplantae > Streptophyta > Magnoliopsida > Sapindales > Sapindaceae > Dipteronia > Dipteronia sinensis. The sequence goes on along the minus strand of CM065643.1, from coordinate 17,286,020 downwards.
GTACCGGGAGCTGTGAGTTAGGAAACTATCCCATGTTCGACCATGAAGTCTTCAAACTCTTGGTTAAGGTACTCACCTCCACGATCTGATCGTAATGACTTGATTGTCCTACCTAATTGATTCTTAACTTCAGCTCAAAATTCTTTGAACTTTTCAAATGTTTCCGACTTTCATTACATCAGGTAGACATATCCGTATCTTGAGTAGTCATCTATAAAGGTGACATAATACTCATAGCCGCCCTTAGCTCTAACATTCATCGGTCCACAAACGTCTGTATGTATGAGTTCTAATGGCTCTATAGCTCTAAGCCCTTTTCCAGTAAAAGGTCTCTTAGTCATCTTACCTTCTAAACAGGATTCACAGACAGGTAAGGTGCCAATCTTTAACTCATTTAAATGTCCGCTTTTTATTAGTCTATCTATCCAGTCAAGGTTGATATGACCAAGCCTTAGATGCCAGAGATACGTGTCATTATCTAAAGAAATTTTATGTCATTTAGTTTTTGGTTTTTTAACCTTAAACATTTCGGTTGTTATTGGTACAATTTGAGAAGATGGCATGCCAACACAAAAAATCGCGTTATACGGAACAACAAGTGACGTGTCAACAAAAGTCGACTAAGTTAAGCCAATCTGAGAAGACCAGAAAATAACTTCACAATGCTGATCAAAGTTACTAAGATGGTTGGGTGGAAAAAATCCAACCAAGGTAATTAGATTGATCAAGATGATAAGATTCGATCGGGAAATCCTAAGATGGTCAGATAAACCCAACTGGTCTGGTCTAACTATCCGACCAGATGTAGATCCCTGGTCGGGGGTAAAAGAGATCTGGTCGGGTTTGGAAGATGGTCGGCTAAACGACACGTGGATAATTTCCAGATATGCTCGAATGCTTGACATGCTGATAACATTGAATCACGACTCAAACACGCAAAGAAGAGTCTTCCTCAAATAAGGTCTCATGAAGCATACTCTAATAAGGAAACAGATTTCCTTAGAGTTATCAGAGGCCAAAATAAGTAAAAGACATGATGTGATTAAAATACAAACAATGAAAGACGGTAAAGAAGATCATTACAACTCCTATAAGTTAGGGTTGTTTGTATTTCATTAAAGGACGACCACCTTTCTATTACTTGTATTCCAAGAATTATGGTTATATGTATGTATAAATAGACCCTAAAAATACCCAACAAGGGTTGATGAGTTATTAGATATTGGAAAGAGCAAGTAAGGTTGAGCGTGTAATATTTATTCTTGATAGTGGATTTCTTTCTCGCCGTCACCGGCAACCGTGGATGTTTCCCCACCTTGGGGTTTTACCACATAAAATCTTGTTTGCTTGATCTTGTATTCATTATTCGATTGTTAGTTCAACATACTTTGTGTGACGCTTGATCTATTTTACGTAATCCAAAAATCACCGTCAACAATTGGCGCTAGAAGGAGGGGGACTGAACTAGCTTTTGCTAAGTTAACCTCGAAGAACTTGTGAAGCAGTGACATGGCGGATAATAGGGATGAAAGTCAGTCCCCGCATGATGTTGGCACCCCTCGTTGTGTTAACTACTCTGGCCCAGTGAAGGCTGGCAACACTTGAGGAAGTCTGCCCTCCGGGACTCCAACCTCAACTGGTCAAGCTGCGATAACCTCTACAAACAGTCCCCCAAGCATTTCCCTAGACGCATTCCAGCAGGTCCAAGAGTCCCTGTGGAGAGTCATTGAAGACGCCACTAGACAGGGAATTAATATAACTGCCACTGCAAATTTGACGTCACCATTCCAGCTATCCACACCTGTAGTTCCAACTCCTGACGCTCCGTAAAAAACTGGTAAAGATATGGCGAATAGCCATGAAAAGAGGGAGCGATCCCAAAAGAGTGAAGATTGTCTAGATCACAGGAGGAATGGGGACCACGCCAGCCCAAGAAGAAGAGAGCGCAGTCCGCATGACGACGCTGCAGGAGATCATGGACGGGAAGCAAGTTATGACTGAGGCTGATAGGTATGACGGGCACATGAGGAGGTCTCAATCACCCTCAACTGATAGAGAAGAGCCCCCAAGTACGCGTAGAGAGACAACTCTCGCACCCAAATATAATGTTCATGACACCTAAATTACATGGCGAACTTCAAAAGACCCATATGGTCTCATCATCCGTCAGAAGTTTGATGAGCGTGGTGAGCCAGAAGGAGAACGAGAAGTTCTGTTAAGAAGGATAGAAGCACCGGAACGGAGACAAGGATGAGGGAACCTACTAGTAGGAAATTTTAGAAGTCCATTCATTGCCTTTATAAGACAGGCTCGTTTCTCAGAAAAATTCAGAATGCCGCATGTGGAGCAGTTCAAGGCTAACACCGACCCCCATAAGCATGTTAGAAGATATCAGAGCGCGATGGCGTAGTATGATTACGATGACGCACTCTTATACAAGATGTTCCCTCAGACATTAGGAGATCAGGGATCTAGATGGTTTGGTGGCCTAGCAAACGGGTCGGTCGGGAACTTCGAGGAATTGATACACGCCTTCACCAGGCAATTCATAGGAAATATCCAGCGTAGGAAGTCGATATCCATCCTCTCGTCCCTGAAGCAAAGAAAGGCCGATAAGTTAAAAGACTACCTTGCCTGGTTTTAGCAAGAAGTCTAGGAAGTGCAGGACCCTAATGACGATACGGTTGTGGCTGCATTTATCAACAGTTTGCAGCATAGCCAACTATTACTCAGTCTAAGACAGAGAGGGCCAATCACCTATGCTAATTTGGTGGACGATGTGGGAAGATATGCGATGGCCGAAGAAGAACAAATAGCCTATGGAGGGGAGTATATACATGGCGGCCGACCATGTGAGAGTCAAAAGCCCAAAGATAATGGCTCGAAGGGAAACCCCAAAGGAGACCAAAAGAATAATTATGGGAAAGGCAAGGAAGGCCGCAAGGAAGATGATCAAAACAGCAACTAGACCTATAAGAGGCAGTACACAAATTATACTCCTCTGGTTCAGAAGCAAGAAGAAATTCTGAATGTAATCGAGGACAAGAACTTGTATAAGAAGCCTCCAAAGCAATCCAGTTTTGCTCGAAGAGACACCTCAAAGTATTACCGGTTTCACTAAGAGAATGGTCATGAAACCTCTAAATGCTACCAGTTAAGAGATTACATTGAAAAGCTAATCAGAGCAGTGCACCTGAAGGACATGGTTCTCAAAGGGAGTGATGATCGGCAGAATGATCCCACAAAACCCGACCAAAATAGAAAGGGTAGTCCAAGAGGAAGTTCAGATGTCGGAGCTATCAACACCATTTTTGGTGGGCCATGTATAGGAAGAAGTATCAGGGAGAGAATGTAAGAAGTTAGTGAAGCGATAGATGGCCAGAGAAACTTGGAGATAAATTTGGTGGGTCCCGACCAGAAGAAGCTTAAGCAAGGTTGGGATTCGATCATTTTCTCTGAAGCTGATGCTTACAGATTAGAGGTTAAGCCGAATGATGCGATCGTTGTGTCAGTTCGTATCGGACATCGGGAAGTAAGAAGAGTACTGATCGATAATTGGAGCTCAGCGGATATCATGAGGGCCGGGGTGTTAGATCAGTTAGGGCTTCATAGAAAGGATTTACAACCACTAGCAATCCCGTTCAAAGGATTTGGGGGAGCAGAAGTGAGATCTCTAGGGACGGTCAAATTGTCGGTCGAGGTAGGGAATTTTCCATGTCAAAAAACAGTACTGCTTGATTTCGTGGTTGTAGACACTGAGAATTGGCCGTACAACGCCTTACTAGGTAGACCATTTCTGAACAAAACGAAGGCAGTTACGACAACGTATGCCCTGGCCGTTAAATTCCCGACCGAAGCTGGAGTTGGAGTATTGAAGGGCTCCCAAGAGTGGGCGAGGAAAGCCAATTTGGCGGTTTACAGAGAGAAAGCTAAGCCAGATGTCATGCAGATAGATCTCACTGAGCTGAAAAAACTCTAAAGGACAATGAAGATGAAGAAAAGGCAGAAACGCCAACTCGGTTTGACTTGGACCCAAAGGAGTCATCTCTAGAAGATAGGAAAGACCAAGAAGGGGAACCAGCTATTGAAGTCGTGATAGACGGTAAAAATCCTGAACAAACGGTAAAGTTGGGGCACAGCTGACCGAACAGGTACAGGATCAGCTAGTCAATCTGCTGAAATAATATAAGGATGTGCTCGCTTGGAAACATGAAGATATGCTTGGAATCGATGCCAAAATAATCTGCCACGCTCTGACTGTTGACCCCGAGCACAAACCAGTAATTCAGAAGAGGCGTCGATTCAACCCGGAAAGAAGCCAAGCGATTAAAGAGGAAGTCCATAAGTTACCGGCAGCAGGATCGATCAAGGAAGTCCAGTATCCCGACCGGGTTGCCAATGTGGTGCTCGTGAAAAAAAAATGGACAGTGGAGAATGTGTGTAGACTTCATATATTTGAATAAAGCATGACTGAAAGATAGCTTCCCTCTGCCCCGAATAGATCAGTTGGTTGATGCGACTGTGGGGCATGAGCTGTTGAGCTTCATGGACGCATACGCAGGCAATAACCAGATCAAAATGTTCAGTCTGGATGAAGAAACAACTGCTTTTGTAACAGATCAAGGGTTTTATTGCTACAAAGTAATGCCTTTTGGTATCAAAAATGCCTGGGCAACTTATCAAAGACTGGTAAACAGGATGTTCGCCCGACATATCGATAGAAACATGGAAGTCTATATAGATGACATGTTAACAAAAAACATCACAACGACTAGGCATGCAACCGACCTGGAGGAAACATTCGGAGTGCTAAGAAGGTATGGGATGAAGCTCAACCTGAACAAGTGTGTTTTTTGGGTTCCGTCGGGAAAGTTCCTCGAATTACAAGTGCACTAGAGGGGGATCGAAGCGAATCCCGAGAAAATAAGAGCCTTGGAAAAGATGAGGTCTCTGGTTACCTTGAAAGAAATCGAAAAGTTGACGGGCTGCATGGCCTCACTAAACCGATTCATCAGCAAGTCAACCGACCGGTGCTTACCTTTCTTCAAAGCAATAAGGAAAGGTAAGAGAGTAGAATGGAATAAGGAATGTGAACAAGCATTCCAGAAAATCAAAGAGTACTTGGGCAAGATTCCTATCTTATCAAAGCCTCAGGAGGGAGAAACACTGTACTTATACCTGTCAGTTACAGCTGTGGCCACAAGGTCGGTATTGGTCAGGCATGACGAAGGAATACAGAAACTAGTGTATTACACTAGCAGGCTTTGTTGCCAACGGAAACAAGGTACTTGGCAGCTGAACAGATGGCATTAGCATTAGTGACAGCCGTAAGAAAGCTAAGACCCTACTTCTAGGCTCAGAAGATTGTAGTGTATACAGATTTTCTATTAAAGCAGATTTTATCTAAGCCAGAAGTGTTAGAAAGATTAACAAAGTGGGCAGTTGAACTGAGTGAGTTAGATGTCACTTACCTACCAAGGGCCACAATAAAGGGTCAGGTGATGGCGGATCTGATTGCCGAGTTCACTGAGCCGAATAATGAGGTGATCAGGTTACTAGAAGAAAAGGAAATGAAGGTTTTCAGTTGGAAGCTGCACGTTGATGGGTCATCAAATACGCATGGCAGCGGGGCAAGCATAGTGGTGTCAACCCCCGAAGGTGATAAGGTGGAATGTGCCTTGTGATTTGACTTCAAGGCTACCAACAACATGGCCGAGTATGAGGCACTGTTGGCTGGACTCAGGGTATGCACGACACTGGGAACAGACGAAATGAAGATATTCAGTGACTCTCAGGTTGTGGTTAACCAGGTCCAAGATTAATACCATGTAAAAGATTCCAATATGGTGGCTTACTTAGAGATAGCTAAGGTACCCCTCGGGAGATTCAAGGATTATGGAATCACTCAGATCCTAAGAGAAAAGAATGAGAAAGCGGACACATTATCAAGGTTGGCATCAGCAACCATTGGTATCTGGTCTAAGATGATTCCAGTGGCTTATCTTAAGAAGCCCAGTATTAAAGAAGAAGAAAAGCTAACAGTGGAAGTAGTAGAAGAAGAGCTAATCACTTGGATTACCCCGATCAGGAAATACCTAGAAGACGGCATGCTCCTGGAAGATGCAGCTGAAGTAAAATACATCAGATACAAGGCATCACGATATGCAATAGTAGGTGGTGAGCTTTACCGAAGGGGGTTCTCAAAGGCCCCACAGAGATTTGTCAGTCAAGCTGAGGGGGATAAGATTTTGGCAAGTATACACAGAGGTGTATGTGGAAACCACACTGGAGGAAAAAGCTTGGCCCATAAAATCCTCAGGCAGTGCTTCTACTGGCCAACCATGTTCTGAGATGCCAAATTGGTAGCTGAGAAATGGGTACATGTCAAAGGATTGCAAACAACATTGAGCATCCACCTAAGAACTTGAAGAATCTGAGATCACCATAGCCATTTGCCATGTGGGGATTGGATTTGATCGGCCCAATGACAACAACAACTAAAAGAGGTGCAAAACATGCTATTGTGGCAGTTGACTATTTCAAAAAATTGGCAGAAGCGGAAGCATTGGTACATATAACTGAAGCAAATACTACCATATTCTAATAGAAGAACATCATCTATCGGTTCGGGATCCCAGATACAATTGTCACCGACAATAGGACCCAATTAGATAGTGATAACTTCAGGGAAATGTGTCTAAAGTACCACATCAAAAATTATTATGCTATGCCGGCTCATCCACAGACCAACGGTCAAATTGAAGCTGTCAACAAGAACATTAAGCACACCTTGAAAGCTAAGCTCGATGGTAAGAAAGGAAACTGGGCGGACAAGTTGCATGAGGTACTCTGGGCATAACGAACAACTCAAAGAACATCGACAGGAGAAACGCCTTATTCCTTGGCATTCGGGACCAAAGTTGTCATTCCAGTCGAGATAGCTCACACTTCCCCTAGAATCCGGCTGTATCAGTCTGATACCAATATAAGGACCCCAAAACAGAGCCTAGATGAGTTGCAAGAAAAAAAGGACATGGTGAGGATAGGAGATGCAGCCTACCAGCAAAGAGTTACGAGATACTACAACTCTCATGTCCGAGAAAGAAAATTCCAACTTAGAGATCTGGTACTTAGAAGGGTATCCCCCAACACGAGAGATAAAACGGTTAGGACGTTAGCAAATAAATAGGAAGGACCTTATTAGGTAGTCGGATTAGCTGGGCATAGAGCATACCGCCTAGTCCGACCAAAAGAATGAGGGTTAACTAGGCCATGCAACGCTCAGTACTTGAAGAAATTCTACCCCTAAGGGGTTTTTCTTTTTCTGTTGTCTATCAGAATTTTTAGATATTCTGTTAAGTTTAGAATAGTTACAGATTTTTCTTATACCTAATCATTTGTTCCTTCTTATAATTTTGGAAGATATTAATAAAAGCCCTTCAAGGAAGCATATTTCAAGAAAAAAGTGTTCTAATATTGCTTTTGTTCACAAAAGCAAGTCTCGTTGGACCCCGAACAGGTTCTTAGGGGGCCCAATGATGGGGACGAAAGCAATTGTAGCAAAGCAGTGCACTTTCACCGAAACTAACTGGGTGCATTAGAAGCACTATTAGAGCGCCTTCAGGTGATTAAATACCTGATGGGAGGCACCGAAAGTTGGATGAGGTAATCAAATTCTCATGCTTGAACGCTAGTTAACTAGACACTGAGCTAAGATAAGCAAAGTTAATGAGATGGAGAAAATCCCCATTGCAACGAATCTTAAGTAACAGACTACAAGGAGACGTCCCAGTGACTTAGTTTCCAGATAAAAGACAAGAGTCTATAAACTAGATGCCATGCAAATGGTCCATCAAATGAACATTACTTGAACGAGCATACAATGCAACTATAAGCCAAACTAGACTCGACCAGTTGATTAGATAACCGATCGGTATAACTAAAAGCTAGTCATTAACTAGACTAACCGTACCAAGTTCAGTCAATCAAAAGGATGATTGACTGGGTCGATAACGAGTAGTCAAAAAGATAATTGAACGAATAAAAGATGACTGATAATTAGTTTAGCCAAGATCATTCAGCCAAGTAAGATAGCTGATCGGGCTAATAATCAATCGAATTTGGTCAGTTGAAGACTTAATCAATCAGATTAGTCACAACCAGTTAACAAGATAAATGGTTAAATCAGAAGTGACAATTAGCAAAGAGGGTTGATTAAAAGAGAGAAGACCACATGAATAAATCTGTATCATTAAAGAATGAGTTAATCATACAGTGTTACAAGAAAAAATTACAAGATGTGTGGTATAATAAAAATGAACAATGGAGGAGGAGGAATCAGGCTGCTGGATTTCTTGAAAGACCACCAGGACCGGATGTGCCAGGGGGTTTTCTTCCTCTTCATAGCCCTTGATCAGATCTCCAAAATCTGGCCAGCTAATGTCATCTTCCTGGTCTTCAGCCATAAAATGAGAGTAGTCGGCCTCAGGCAAATGCCCAATATCAATGCCCTTGGATAATGAACCGCCTTCCTCGGCCATAAAAAAGGTCACTAGGGAAGACCTGGAGGGAAGCTCTAGATGCATTTTATAGGGCTCCTTCCCAATATACTTCCAATAAGCCATCCATCTCTTCCTTTGGTTCTTTATTGCATTGAGAGACTCGGCCTTATGCTTCTCAATCGTTCGATCCCATTTACGACGAGTCTCTTCAGAAGACCTCTTCTTACCCTCGAAGAACATTCGAGCAGTGGCAAGCCCTTGCTCTAGTTTCCTTAGTATAAATGCCTCGAATGCAAAGGACCTCTTGTAGCGATCAATGCTTTGAACTTCAGGTGCTAGTCTGGCCTCCTGAGAGAGCACCTCCACGCTGACCTTCTGCTACCTCAGATCTTCAGTTAGCATTTCATAACGAAGCTTGGCCTCCTTAGATCCTTGTTGGGCCTCAAGCATAGACTGTTGGGGGGTGGCCAAAAAATTTTTGGCAGCCCGATCTTCTGCCTCTTGACTTGTAGCAGCTTGGTCAGCCAGAGATAGCTTTTGTTCCAGCTCAGCGCACCGATGTTCAGCTTTGGCCAAATTTGCTTCAAGTTAGGTGCTCTTCATAGCAAGCTTTGTCAGACTAGTCGTAGCATTGTCAGCTTTGGTCTCAACAATAGAGACAGCCTTCCTCAAGACTGCCTCAGCTTCTCTTCAAAAAATGTTTTCAGCTTTGATTCACTAGTTGAGACAGAACTGATCGCTTTCTTTTTCCTCTCAAGCTCCTTCTTCAACTGAGAGATTTCAGCAGCCCATTTATTTTGAGCCATCATGGCTCTAGTCATCTCCTCCATGACCTTAAAAAGGTGAAAAAATGAGTTATGACTGATAACACCTAAAACGAAAGGAATTGGCAAGAGGGTAAGAATCACATACATAAACGTCGTTATTATATATAGCGCGGACTCACTCCGCGTCGCTTGTATTCCGAAAGTCATTCCATGAGCCTTCGCCAACATAACCCCTTCCTACGGACATGGCCTTTAACATGTCAAGGGGGTCGACCGGCATTTCTTCCGAGCTAGGAATACTGACCATAGTGGGAAGTGGCATCGCTTTAGGGTCGTGAGGCTGCTGACTGGTTCAAACTAAACCTAAAACGGGGGTGGTCTCAGGAACAACCTTTGAGGGTGTGGCAACAGTTTGTTCCTGACCAGTGACTCCCGATGGTCCCGTCTTGGCATCGCTTACAACGGGGGCCAAAACAACATTGGGCAGCGGCCCAGAAGGATGGTTCAGCCGGATAGATACTTTGTCAACATGAACTGCTTCCATGGTCAGATAGGTTGTCCGTAGGAGCGGACGGATCAACTGATGCTTTCTCAGGGCTGGCTTATCCCTCGCCAGAATCTAAGTCAGTGAAGACTATCTGACGCTTAACAGAGAATTACATCGGGGCCTTGCCAGCATGATGGATCAGAGAGCCAACAGGAACCTGACCGACGGTTTGGAGAGAAACTGGCTCATTTAGAGATGAGGGTTGAGTTTGTTGGGGGCGGCTTGTCTAATAACCTTAGCAGTAGTCTGATTATCCATTCCAGGTTGATCAGATGACAGACTTGCAGATGGAGCTGAAGAACGATCGTTTCCCTTCTTCGATCAGTGTTTCTTACGGATCAGATTAGTCAGCGTGTCCTGGTCTTCATCATCCTCTTCAGTAATGACTGGTTTGACTCCAGTCTGATGAGCTCCTAGGTCCTTTGATGACTCGTTCTTCCTCTTTCCATGAGTAGTATTATGAGCAGAAGAGCCAGCAACAGTCTTGGTCATTTTACTGATCGGTGATCTCCTAGAAGGTTTGGTTAGATGGCGACCAGCCATTTCTTTAGTAAGCTTCCTCTTTGAACCCCTAGGAGACCTTTTTTGCTCATTTCCCGATCAGAGGACTTCTTCTCTCTTTCCTAGTCAGGAGCATCTGAAGATGTATTGGGGTCAGGCTCGTAAGTATGTTCAACCATGACCTGCTGGAGAGGAGCAATCCCTTAAGCCTATTGGGCAGCATTTTCTGCTCGACTGACCTTATCAAGATTTTTGATTCTCTCGGCCTATTCACCCGTAACGATGTCCATCTCATACACTGAAGCAAGTGAAAGAACGTCATAATAAACAAAATTTAATTCAGAAGAAATCAGGGCTCGAGAGTAAAAGAACTTACAGCGTTTGCGCCAACTTGAGATTGGAGGAAACAGTCCGAGATCTTGAAAGGCCTTCTCGGCAAATAGCACGCCCCGATCCCTGGCCTCCCATGTCATTTGAGCATGCCTTGATAATATTCTTAGCATGATCCTCAGTTAGAGTTGCAGGAGTTTTGTTCCATAGCTCAGGAATGTAGAAGTGCCTAGAAACGCTATTCTAGCTAGCTTCTGCCGAGGATTGGCGACCACGGTCTCACCCCATTCACCCCGAACGAAGAACCAGTTGTTCTTCCAATATTTATTAGAGGTGGGGAAGCCCCAAATGAAGCCTTTGTGGTTCTTTTTGGATGGAGGAGTGGGTCGTTGATCATACCCCTCGGGAATCCAATGGCTTATAGAAAGGGATTGAAGGTAAAAAGTACCTCCATTGTCTGACCGACCCAAAGTATATAAGTTTTTAATTTCTTGAGGGTCGGGGGGTGCTTGGCACCGATCTACTTCCACAGATGCCACAAACTCATCAATACTCGGTAAGAGTTTGGAGAGAGCTAAGCAGGAGAGATTCCAACTTTGGCTAGGAACCGAGCAATGAAAGGTTGAAGGGGCAGTGTGACCCCAGATGTGAGCATCGTCCCATAAATAGCCACAGCACCTCGGGGAGCATTCTAGATCGCATGTTGGCCATTCAAGAAAAGTACAGCTGATCGAGGAAGATTAAACCTTTCACTGTACTTCACCAACTCTAGCTCATCTACCACATTTACTTCTGAGTCAAAGGCGGCTCGACACCTCTTTGGAACTTCCTCCATCTTCAAAAGTTGGGAGAAGATCTTCAAGTCAATTGTAGAAGAATCCTTAGAGCTTGGTCTGCTTCCTCGACCGGATTCCTGTTGTCTTCGACATATCTGGGTATATATTTGGAGAGGAAACAGCTGGGTCAGCAATGTCTGATTTAAAAGAAGAATGTTGAGTAATCAACGCTAAGGACAGTGGGTTGAATTGGACGAGAAAAATCTTGAAATAACCCCTCCAAAATAGATTCAATCCTAGCAATATTTTCTTTATCACCTATTTCAATTTAACGAATCAACAACTCAACGTAACGATGACGGGTAACAGGATCTATACCTGATGAATAAAGTGAGCGAGATGAGAATTCTGACAACGACAAAGACCTGGCAGAGGCGAAGAACTCTGAAAAGAGTTTTGGAGCAGAGAAGAAATTTAGAAAATGAGGAGTTGTGTAATTTGAAAGGAACGATTGCATGAGAGGGAAAATGAAGGAGTTTGAAAGTATTTATAGGCGAAGATGATGTCATGCGAGAGTAGTGGTTGGTGCACGAGTCCCGAAGATCACGCGCCGTTTGAAATTTGAACCGCCGCCGTCAGTTACGTCATTCGCATCAAATTACCAAGGCAAATAAAATGTTTGTGGTTAGAATTAAAAGACCAGCTGTCCAACATTAACAAGCATTTATGAGCTATACGACAAAAGACTCCTGAGTTAAACATATCTCACCGAGCGAGTCATTTCTGTTGAGCGAGATGCTCGGTTTGAATGTTTAAGATGGTATTATTATTGGTACAAATTGAGAAGATGGCACGTCAGCATAAAAAATTGCGTTATACGGAATAACAAGTGACTTGTCAACAAAAGTCGACTAAGTTAAGCCAATCTAAGAAGACCAGAAAATAACTTCACATTGCTGATCAAAGTTACTAAGATGGTCGGGTGGGAAAAACCCGACCAAGGTAATTAGATTGATCAGGATTATAAGATTTGATCGGGAAATCCCAAGATGGTCAGATAAATCCAACTGATTGGGTCTAACTATCCGAACGGATGTAGATCCCTAGTCGGGGGTAAAAGAGATCTGGTCTGGTTTGGAAGATGGTCGGCTAAGCGACACGTGGATAATTTCCAGATATGCTCAAATGCTTGACATGCTGATAACATTGAATCACGACTCAAACACACAAAGAAGAGTCTTCCTCAAATAAGGTCTCATGAAGCATACTCTGATAAGGAAACAGATTTCCTTAGAGTTATCAGAGTCCAAAATAAGTAAAAGACCTGATGTGATTAAAACACAAATAGTGAAAGACGGTAAAGAAGATCATTACGACTCCTATAAGTTAGGGTTGTTTGTATTTCAGTAAAGGACGTCCACCTTTCTTTTACTTGTATTCCAAGAATTAGGGTTCTATGTTTGTATAAATAGACCCTAAAAACACCCAGCAAGGGTTGACGAGTTATTAGATATTGGAAAGAGTAAGTAAGGTTGAGTGTGTAATATTTATTCTTGATAGTGGATTTCTTTCTCGCCGTCACCGGCAACCGTGGATGTTTCCACACCTTGGGGTTTTGCCACGTAAAATCTTGTTTGCCTGATCTTTTATTCATTATTCGATTGTTAGTTTAACATGCTTTGTGTGACGCGTGATCTATTTTACGTAGTCCAAAAATCACCGTCAACATCGGTGTTAAGCAGTGTAGTATGTATTAATGGTCTTAACACATACAAATTGTTATCATTAATTCATGAACAAATATTCAGACCATTCTTTCCTATAATAACAGACTTATTATTAAAAAAAACAGAATACGATTGTTCTAACAACTTAGAAACGGAAATCAAATTCCATGTAAATCCAGGAATATAAAAAACATTGTTCAATAATAAAAAAACTATTATTATTACAAAATTGCAATCTTATTGCTCCCACTGCTTTGGCAGACAGAACATCCCCCAACCACACACGCATTGAGAAAGGCTCCCTCCTCTAGTTGTGTCACTGCAAAGAAGAAAAAACATGGTTAGTGGCCCCCGAATCAACTATCCAGAGTGAAGAATCATCTTCCACTAAACAAGATTCAAGAACAAGTAAATCATATTTACTTTTCGTCTTCTTCTTCTTGGCTACCTCCTCCAGGTACTTAGGACAGTTCCACTTCCAGTGCCCGACCTTGTTACAATGAAAACATTTTCCTTTGTCTTGGTCGGCGGAGGTGCCCTTCTTTTTGCTTTGGGCCTTCTTGGGCTTAGGCTTACCTTTGGCCTTCCCAGCAGACCTCTTCCTCTTTTTATTATTATTAGAGAAGGAAGATGGCTCGGCAACATTTGCCTTACCGGTCTTACTCTTGTTGTCCTTAGTCAAGGACTCAAAAGTAGCGAGCTCATTGAGCAACTGTGTGAGACTGAACCTTAACTTGTTCATCTCATAGTTGCTCTTAAACTAATCGAAAATATTCGGAAGAGTCGTCAGTATGATGCTAACTTCTGCCATGTTGAAGCAGGACATCATGCTCAGAACATGTTCCCGAACTGGTGTACCTTTCTTCATGCGAGTGAGCATAACAGAACAAATAGCTTCATGTCGCTTTTGCTCGGAGGGCTGCCCGAACATAGCTTGCAATGACTCCATGATTTCGAATGTTGAAGTCATTGTTTCGTGCTTTGTGACAAGCACGTCTGTCATAAAAGCCAACAGATATGTTCGGGCCTTCACATCAGATGAGACCCATCGCTAGTATGCCTCACGAACAGTTCGTGTGGGATTGGCAGTAGGCACCGGAGGTCATTCCTCCATAAGCTTGAGGTCATTGGTGACCAATATTGCACACTTTAATAACTATATTAATATTAATGAGAATTAACAAGTTCTTAACTATTAAAAAACTAATCTCATTTTCATAGCCAATAATGTATTTATCTATTTTAATCATATTAAAAAAAATACATAAAATATTTGTGTAGGCACATCTAATCTAAATGACATACGTATGCATGACAATACTTTTATCATCACCTAATATAAAGCATACATGAATTGACTAAGTACTGTGGATTATTTAACCTAAAAAAAATTGGAATCTAAAATTACAAAAATACCCCCAAGGTATTCCTTGGTCTTCTTGTAATTTCCGAGTCTTCCAGTCTCTTTAGGTCACTCTGATTCATCTCATGAATCCGAAATAGGAAATCTGCACGGAACGCACCAGGCAACACTTGCCAACGGAATCGTGCAAGGCGATGTGAACATTGCCTATGATCTGTCTGTGTGAACAGTACCGCATGAACAGTGTCCGTGAACAGTGCCCCCGCGCGTATTTCCTATTTCACCCTTCAGTCAATCGTCTTGTTCATCGGATTATCGACCATATTTTACATTAAAAAATACAACAAAAATTACAACGGAAAAATTATAGTAGAATTTATTAATAAAATTAATTACAACCCATGAACCCTAAATCCACAGTACCATATAATTAACGATCAATCATATTTTTGTAAATTAACAAATTTAATATACATACAAAAACAACATAAAGTCAATTTTAAACAGTGCCTACACAATCATACATTCAGGAGCATCGATAACAATTTCCTGTTCCGGAAAAATTGGCTCTGATACAAATTGTTGGAACCCCGTTCACTGGTAACGCAGCAGAAATAGATTTTAAAAATTTTATACATAATCTGAAACTAGTGAACTTGAGATCGTAATTATTTTTTCGGAACTAATACATGCAATATGTAAATACAGGAAATTGTTATCAATATATTAAAAATAAAAATTTAGAACCTTACCAACTTTTGGAGGCTCCTTCACTTTATGCAATATGCTCCTGGTCTGTACCACCGATCTTCCTAACTATTCTCGAAACTGGTAACAATGTGTGGGCGTGTCACGTACTCAGGAACTTAGAAGGATGTAGAGAAAATAAGAAGAAACTTTTTCTTCCAAAAGAAAAAATAAACCTAAAACAATTCTAGTTATTCAAAAGAAAAAATATAATAATTTTTTTTCTTTTTTGTTTCATTTGGTGCACGCCTGCACCAATTTTCTCTCTTTTAAAATCCACCCACACTGATGCATTTTCTCTACATTTAAGCACTGATGCTTTACTTCAGTTTTTTTTTTGTTATCAAAAATAAATATCTCATATATATCTTATTATAACTAAAAACTATTTAATTGATATCTTTTTAGATTTTAAAACTAAATCTTTTAAAAATGATATCCCATATCTTTTATTTAAAAAGATAATTAAATATTTATTTTGAATTTAAACATTTTAAATTCAATTTCAAATATTTAATAGAATAAAATAAAATAATTATATTATCTTATTCTATTTAAAATCAAATATCAACTATCACACTCCATTTAGTGATTAACAATATAATTAAATAATCTTATTATTTAATTTATTTAATCAACATTATTTATTAATTAAATAATCTTATTATTCAATTAATTCCCGAATAAATACGTGTCACTTTCGTAAGACAATTAATTGGATTGCCCAATTAATTATATGTGATCCTTGTTACCCCAATCGATCGGGCTAGTAAGGGGACCTAATGGACCCATAGTATTTTAAGCTCCAATAATCCTTTGAATCATTAATTAAACTCTTTAATTAATATTCCTTAATTATTAACTCCAGTGTTATTCCACTAAAAACCCGAAGCTGTACTCTCTCAACTGCAGACGCTTTTACACAGACTGATACAACTCAGTGTCTATCGATATAGCTATTACACATGGTGTGATCCTCTACAGTAGTTCATAAATAGAGCTGGGTCATACTGTCCGTTAGATTGCACTTCTCTTTACTGTATCCATCAGTATATGACACTCATATGCACAGTTCGAGATTACATCCGGCAATCTAGGATGTTAATATATGCACAAGTTATAAAATAAACAGCACAACAAGAATGAATTGAACTTTTCTTTTTATTTATTTCATAAATCCATTTACAAATTACATCTTTATGGCATAAACCCCAACACTATCTATGTTATAATTTATAATAAACTCATAACTATGCTAATTTATCATTGAAATATGATTCATTTGATGTATAATTACTTGTTTAAGCTTGTCCTAAAGTTTCACAAAAAATTCTAACTTTAGATGTAAATATCCATCATTTTTTTAATTTTTTACCGAATATCCACCGATATCGATAATATCCCCGATATATCTATAAATTTAGAAACCCTATATCGATACCGATACTTATATTTTATTCTTTGCTGAAATGGAATCAAAGCTTATCCACTTTGCTACTGCTTCGAATTTGTCATATAAAGCATACTATTTTATATAAGCTCTATATGTTATTAAATTTTTATTGTAAATTAATTCCAATAATTTAAATTTTATTTTATAAAAATTGATATAAAAAACATTTATTGTAGCATTTAATTAAACTATTTTTAAAAAAAATATTGCAAGAACTAGTACAATAGGACTATTGAGACCTGCTAAAATCAAACAATACATGTGCGGCCTAGATATCTATGCCCATAATGGGAGATAACTACTTTCCACAGCGCGGGAAGAAAACTCCCGGATTTGAACCCCTCACCACTTATGTGGAAGGGAGGTGCACTATCAGCTCTATTAAGAGGTGATATGCAATTAAACTATTTTTTAAAAACATATATTGTCATATCAAATGGTCTATCGTTAATTGTACATGGATCACATAGACTTTCTTTACGTTTTTCAATTTAATAGACAAATGTAAGATTTGAATTCCTATCACGAAAGGGAAGGATAAATATATTACAACTTTTCTATAAAGTGGTTTGCATTGAATAGAGAGACTTTCTTTACTTTTTTTCAATTTAATAGACAAATGTAAGATTCGAATTCCTATCACAAAAGGAAAGGATAAATATACAACAACTTTTCTAGATAGTGATTTTGCATTTTAGATTCTTATTATAATATTTATAATATATATATATATATATAATTTTTCATAATTTTTGAATTAATCTATAGTAATTAATATAAAAAAGTGAAGCAAATTTAATTATTAATATGTCTCACAGGAAAAACTTAAAAATAATAAAGATAAAAAAAAAGAAAAATATAATCCTGATAAATCATTAACAACAACAAATATTATTTTTGTTTTAATAAGTCCCTAAGTCTATAATTTCTTTTCCTTTTCAAAAAAAAATCAAACTTTTAGGGACTGAATAATTTATTTCGTCCAAATACCATTATATTGGGACAAATTGTTTTCGTCTTTTAAAGTGTTGTTATTTTTGCACTTTTTAGAGACGAATAATTTTTTTCGTCCAAATAGACATTCTATTGGGACAAATATTTTCGTCCCTAAAAGTCTCGTTGGGTTTGTCTTGTTTAGGGACGAATAATTTGTTTTGTCCCAATAGACGTTTTATTGGGACGAATTTTTTCGTCTCTAAAGGTTTCTTCAGGTTTGAAATTTTTAGTGATGAATATGTTGTTGAGTCCCAATAGATGTTCTATTGGGATGAAAAAAATTCATCCTAATAAATTTCGTCTCTATAGCCCAATTTTCTTACAGTGAATCTCTCTACAATTTGAGGTTCAATAGACCAATATGAAACTATATTTACAATATGAGTCTTTGAATCACGGTGATGAAGTTTTATTTTATAGTCTTCAATCAATAAAGCAAATTAGACTGGTTTAGTCTTTTGTTTACGTTATTAAAGAATTTCTAAAATTATCTTTGACGAGATGTTTGTCCGGTAGTAAACCCGACACGTTTGCATCATGAGGTTGCGGATTCGATTTCTCCCCTTTCCAAAAAAACCCCAAGTTTATGTAACCATATAATACTTAAAAAAAATAGTATATGTTTATTTTTAAACTTATATGAATATATCAAAATGTCATTAGGGTTTTTATGCTCTACCTAGATTTTATCAAAAATAGAGTGAAAAAGCGTAAAGTGAAGTTATGATTCAAGGGATATTAATTAAGCTTATCTCCTTTGCAAAATTATAACTGTTGGCGCTCATGTCAAAAAAGGAGAAGAGAAAAGAATGATGAGATCTTGGAAAGGGAGGGAGTGTGGTATGGTGCGGCCACTTTTGATAACTTTATATGATTACTTACCCACAACCACCACAAGTGGGTCCGATGGGATTTTACACGTGGGTCCAGTGGATCCACACAAATATAATTATCGTTAAGGTAAATTGCACATACATGCCCGACATTAGACATAACTACAGGCATATAAAACTTTTGCTTAAAGTTATACAAACTTCTCATTCCGTTAGTTGTGTACCGTTAAGAGTTTAACAGTGGAAAAGTAAATACCATCTTTTTTACACCTTTAATAAATAAACTAATTATTTATTTATATAAAAATTATTAGTAAGTTAAAATAAATATAAAAAATTAAAAACAATTGTTATATCATTACAAAAGACTCTAATAAGATGAAATCACTGAATAGATCTAAAAACCACTTTCAATTAAAAAACATTATAAAGAATTTTAATTGAACTTAACAAATATAGATTACAAATGCAATGTTCAAACTTTATACAACATTTGGAAATTAATAAAAATAAAAGTAAAATTGGTTCTTTTTATTAATTAAGCTTGAAACACCTATGGCCACTTTCAATAAATAAATAACCTATGGCAAGTTCTTCTAGTTCTCATTTGAACTCTCAACCGCCATCACCACCACTATTTTTAGGGGTGGGCACTAAGTTTGGAACCGAACCGAATCGAACTGAACCGAACCGAAAAAAGGGTGTTCGGTTCGGTTCGTATAATTAATTCGGTTTAAATCTGTTTAAAAATTAAAAACCGAAAAAGTCTTCGGTTCAAACCGGTTTATTTTTCTGAAAACCGATTTGAACAGATTAAACCCCCTATAAAACTATAAAAAAAAAAAGAAAAAAAAACCCCTAACATTATAGTATTCTTTCTCTTACATAACCACGCAACATCTCAGTTCTATTTATTTTTGGGGAGGTATTATTATGTAGTGTACTCTTATTAACATATTTTGAACTTTTATTTACGAGTTCGGATTTTGAAATGTATTAACATGTTTTTTATATTTTGGAATGGATTTGTTATTAACTTATTATTACGTATTAATATGTTTTGTAATGTATTAATATCACTAAAGTCCCTACTTTTTAACAAATTGTCACCATTTTAAACGTCTTTACCATATTAGTAACTTTAATCCATACTTTTTTCAAAATACATCACTTAGGTCCATTTAATCAATAAACTAACAGTCAACTATAACTATAAGTATAAAAATATGATTTTGCCCTTGTTTATATATAATACAGGATGAAATGTCAATTTTACCCTTAAAATATATTTGTTATTACATATTTACTTTTAAAAACAGAAAATCATATAAAATATTAATTAAAGATAAAAAACAGTTAAAATACTTTTAAAAAAAACACACTTTTACGGTTTATAATAAAACAGTTTTTGTTTTTTTTTATATTAAATGAAAAAAAAGGGTTGAATTTAAAAAATTAAAAATTTTAAGAATTTTTTTTAAAATAAATTGAACACAATAAATTTCTACCATTGGATCCGATCCAACATGATCTCCATCATCTTCATGACTTCCTGAATCAGATTTTAAGAAAAAAAATGCAACAAAAAAAAAATGGTGGTCCACCATCTTCAAGACTTCAATGGAGATAAACAAAAAAAATAAATAAAATAATTAATTTCAGACTTTCATCACATTCAAACAACCCATATAATGAAAAAGAAACTTTTTCCAAAAAGTCAAAAGAGATTCAAAATTCATGTTCAACAACATCATCTATCAACCACAGCCACCAAAATTAAACTCAACCCCAAACACAACCACCAACACCCATGGCTACACCTATAACAACATCCATGTCGATTTCATTAGTGAGTAGAAGAAAAAGAAGGCAGAGATAAGGTGGACATGAGATCGGCAATAGAGGAGATCGACGGAGACAGAATTGTGAGATATGAGAGAAAGAGAGTGAAGCATCATATGTGAAGTGAGAGAGAGCGAGAGAGAGAGAGAGAGAGAGAGAGAGAGAGAGAGAGAATACGCGGCGGCTGGGAGGAGAACGGCGTTCGTATAGGGTGGAGGTCGGTGTGATTTTGGCGGTGGCTAGGGTTTTTGGTGTTTGAGAGGTTGCTGTAGCTAGAGTTTGGGTGTTTGAGATGAGGTGGATTAGGTTAGGGTTTGAATTTAGAAGATGATTGGTGGTGAACTGGTGATGATATTTGTTTTTTTTTTAGATTATTAAATCTGTTTTTTTAATTTTTTTTTAATTTTAATCAGTTTCTTGTCCACTAATTGTTTTACTCACAAAAAAAAAATCTTAATTAAAGTCACCATTTCATGTCCACTAATCGTTTTTACTTAAAAAATAAAATCTTATTGAACTGATGATTTTGATTTGATTTAATATAAAAAAAAAAACAAAAACTGTTTTGTTATAAACCGTAAAAGTGTGTTTTTTAAAAAGTATTTTAACTGTATTTTACTTTAATTAATATTTTATATGATTTTCTATTTTTAAAAGTAAATATGTAATAACAAATATATTTTAAGGGTAAAATTGACATTTCATCCTGTATTATATATAAACAAGGGCAAAATCATATTTTTATACTTACAGTTATAGTTGACTGTTAGTTTGTTGGTCAAATGGACCTAAGTGATGTATTTTGAAAAAAGTAGAGATTAAAGTTACTAATATAATAAAGACGTTTAAAATTGTGATAATTTACCAAAAAGTAGGGACTTTAGTGATATTAACTTTTTTTTATATTATGTAAATGTTGTTTTGGCTTTGTGCTATTCAAATGGTCAAAATTATGCTCATTAAGCTATTCATTAATTTTAAAATAAATTAAAAAGATTCATTATGCTATCCGGCATATTAGGCCCAAAACCAAATTGAACCGAACCGATTAAAATCAGTTCAGTTCAGTTCGGTTCCTATTTTTTATTCGGTTTAAACCGGTTTAATTTTAGATGAACCGAAATATTTTTGGTTCAGTTCGATTTTATTCAAAACCAAACCGAATCGAATCGTGTCCACCCCTAACTATTTCCTTTAAGAAAAGCATGTGTGCGAAGCATCCATTCCGAGAAAAAAAAACTCAAGACACATAACACACAGCTAGCCATTCAATATCACAATAGATAGCCGTTTAATATCACAACCATCTTTGCAAGTTTCATTAAAACCACCATAATTAGCTGACAAATCCGAAGTAAAAAAGACCAAAAAAAAAACTCACCAATAGTGTCGAGGTTTGACACAACTACAACGAGAAAGCTCGTGGGTCTGAAGAAAGTTGAACTTTGAATGGAGAGCCCGTCAAAATTCCTCCTCGAGCGATGTTGGAGATAATATGATCTCATCCATCTAAATCAGATCGCCTCCATCGGATGGAGGAACTCTAATTTGATAGAGGCGTTATCTATCATATATGATCTGATGTATGTGTTCTCGATCATATCTAATCTGATGGAGAATCACCTTTAATGTTTTTATTAAAAAATATAAACAATGTTTTCAAATTATGGGTGAATTCATAAGGAGCCAAAAAATTTATCACTTTATTGTTTTTAGTCACAATTTTTTTTTTTTTTTTTCATCACTTTTTACCACTTTTGGACATAAAAGCCTCTAAATTTGAATTTTTTTTTTAAAAAATGGGTATTAAACAGGGACATTGATCCTCTGCTGATCACAATATGTGTTGAGTTTTATCAGATCTTCTTACACATGGCTAACAAAAAAACTTGAAGGGCTGAGATTTAGTTAATTAGTTAACTTTTTCTTTTTTCTTTCAAAACACTAAAATCCCTAATAACAGAGCATCATTTTTTTTGTTCTTCTCTTCCCTTCACAAACGGCCTAACTCCATTTTTTGTGGTAGGAGAATATTTGATACCTATTACAGGTGATTTGGGTGGTTCATCATAACCGTCTTCCTCTTCTCTCTTTTCTCTCTCTCTCTCTCTCTCTCTCTCTCTCTCTCATCTTCATCTCAAATTCGATCCTAATCTCTCATCTCCACCTCAAAAATTAAAAAAAAATCAAAAGGGTTTGGTTGAGGCTGTTTCCAGGAGGGGGAGGCCGACGGTCGTCTTTGGGTTTGAGTTTTGTTTGGCAGCCGGCCGAGGTTGGATTTGAGGGTGTTCTGTGGTGGGTGGTAGTGGTGATTGACTGTGATGATTTTTTGGGTTTGACTATTTGTTTGGATTTCGGTGGGGTTTGGAGTAGATTTCGGTTGGGATTTTGGGGGTTTGTAAGTGAGATTTGTGGTTTGATTTTGGTGGTAAGAGGGGCCGTTGGTTTCGGCCGGCGGCAAGGTTGCTTTGTTCGACGTTCTTAGCAATTGAAAATGCTTTAATGGGAAAAATCTCACTTACAAGCAAAATAGAAAGAAAAAATATTTTGTGAGAGATCAGGCACAATTCCTTGACCGACTTTAAGTCATTTTCCATTTTTCTTGTTTCCATGTATCAATCGAATTTGTGGTTCAAATTTTTATGAGTTGACAGTGGTGGTGTATTAGAAAAATTCACTTCATTATCACCCATCTCTCTCCGTCATCTTCAACCTAATACTGCGTCAAGTGTGAAATTTGTTCAAACTGGCATGTAACTTCGAATTGCACTGGCTTGTAACTTCGAATTGCACTGGCTTGTAACTTCGAATTGCACTAACATGTAACTTCGGACATGTAAAAATACTGGACTTCGTTTTTGGAACTAGTGTCAAGTATGAAATCTGTTCAAACTAGCGTGTAACTTCGAATTGCACTGGCATGTAACTTCAATTTGCATTGGCATGTAACCTATGACATGTAAAAATACTGGACTTCGTTTTGGAGACTGGTGTCAAGTGTGAAATCTGTTCAAACTGGCATGTAACTTCGAATTGCACTGACATGTAAAAATACTGGACTTCGTTTTTGGAACTAGTGTCAAGTGTGAAATCTGTTCAAACTGGCATGTAACTTCGAATTGCACTGGCATGTAACTTCGAATTGCACTGACATGTAACTTCTGGCATGTAAACATACTGGACTTCATTTTTCGAAATAGTGTCAAGTGTGAAATCTGTTCAAACTGGCATGTAACTCTGAATTGCACTATCATGTAACTTCAATATGCACTGGCATGTAAAAATACTGGACTTCAGTTTTTGGAACTAGTGTCAAGTGTGAAATCTGTTCAAACTGGCATGCAACTTCGAATTGCACTGGCATGTAACTTCTGGCATGTAAAAATACCGAACTTCATTTTTGGTACTAGTGTCAAGTGTGAAATCTGTTCAAACTGGCATGTAACTTTAAATTGCACTGGCATGTAACTTCTGGCATGTAAAAATACTGGACTTCGTTTTGGGAACTAGTGTCAAGTGTGAAATCTGTTCAAACTGGCATGTAACTTCGAATTGCACTGGCATGTAAAAATACTGGACTTCGTTTTTAGAACTAGTGTCAAGTGTGAAATCTGTTCAAACTGGCATGTAACTTCGAATTGCACTGGCATGTAACTTCGAATTGCACTGGCATGTAACTTCTGGTATGTAAACATACTGGACTTCATTTTTGGAAATAGTGTCAAGTGTGAAATCTGTTCAAACTGGCATGTAACTCTGAATTGCACTATCATGTAACTTCAATATGCACTGGCATGTAAAAATACTGGACTTCGTTTTTGGAACTAGTGTCAAGTGTGAAATCTGTTCAAACTGGCATGCAACTTCGAATTGCACTGGCATGTAACTTCTGGCATGTAAAAATACCGAACTTCATTTTTGGTACTAGTGTCAAGTGTGAAATCTGTTCAAACTGGCATGTAACTTCAAATTGCACTGGCATGTAACTTCTGGCATGTAAAAATACTGGACTTCGTTTTTGGAACTAGTGTAAAGTGTGAAATCTGTTCAAACTGGCATGTAATTTCGAATTGCACTGGCATGTAACTTCGAATTTGCATCGGCATGTAACTTTTGACATGTAAAAATATTGGACTTCGTTTTTGGAACTAGTGCCAAGGGTGAAATCTGTTCAAACTGGCATGTAACTTCTGGTATGTAAAAATACTGGACTTCGTTTTTAGAACTAGTGTCAAGTGTGAAATCTGTTCAAATTGGCATGTAACTTCGAATTGCACTGGCATGTAACTTCCGGCATGTAAAAATACTGGACTTTATTTTTGGAAATAGTGTCAAGTGTGAAATCTATTCAAACTGGCATGTAATTTCGAATTGCACTGGCATGTAACTTCAATTTGCACTGGCATGTAACTTTTGGTATGTAAAAATACTGGACTTCGTTTTTGGAACTAGTGTCAAGTGTGAAATCTGTTTAAACTGACATGTAACTTCAAATTGCACTGGCAGGTAACTTCAAATTGCACTGGCATGTAACCTCTGGCATGTAAAAATACTGGACTTCATTTTTGGTACTAGTGTCAAGTGTGAAATCTGTTCAAACTGGCATGTAATTTCGAATTGTAATGGCATGTAACTTCAATTTGCACTAACATGTAACTTCTGGCATGTAAAAATACTGGACTTCGTTTTTGGAAATAGTGTCAAGTGTGAAATCTGTTCAAACTAGTATGTAACTATGAATTGCACTGGCATGTAACTTCAATTTGCACTGGCATGTAAAAATATTGGACTTCGTTTTTGGAACTAGTGTCAAGTGTGAAATCTTTTTAAACTGGCATGTAACTTCGAATTGCACTGCCATGTAACTTCTGGCATGTAAAAATACTAGACTTTGTTTTTGGAACTAGTGTTAAGTGTGAAATCTGTTCAAACTGGCATGTAACTTCGAATTGCACTGGCATGTAACTTCTGGCATGTAAAAATATTGGACTTCATTTTTGGAACTGGTGTAAAGTGTGAAATCTGTTCAAACTGGCATGTAACTTCGAATTGTATTGGCATGTAACTTCAATTTGCACTGGCATGTAACTTATGGCATGTAAAAATACTGGACTTCGTTTTTAGAACTAGTGTCAAGTGTGAAATCTGTTCAAACTGGCATGTAACTTCGAATTGCACTGGCATGTAACTTCAAATTGAACTGGCATGTAACTTTTGGCATGTAACAATACTATAATTGAATTTCATCAGTGTACTAAATTCAATACTTAATAAAGTCTACAATAAAAAATATAGTATTTCACCCAAACATATACCTAAGTTATCGTATATAATAGAAAGTAAGATGTCAACAAAAGCCTTTTGATAATAATAAGGCCCTAAATCAACATGCATTCTATATAAACTTCAACTTTATATTTTATTAATTAAGTTACAATTCAAAACGTAATAAAAAATTACCAAAAACAAAATTACAATACTCTGATATTATATTTCAGCAACCATCCCAACAAAACCCCAAGAGGCACTCCCACAATGTAGTAACTACCAATGTTTATAAATGCCACTAAGGCTTGCAGACTAGATCCTACTGCTACCCCTTGAAAATGATAGACAGTCGCCAAACCAAATCATACCACGAGACTTTGTGTTTACAATTTGCAAATAGAACAAAGTTGTTTTGAGCTCCTCACCTGAAAGAACTGGTTGAATGCAATTGAGAAAAATGGTGAATGCCAGTAAAACTGCTAATTTATTAACCATTGTAATAACTGGAAAAATTATTAGGATTATACTATTACGCAGCTAATAGTTACTCTAAAATGAGGGTCAACAATCAGGGAAAATTTGAACCCTTGGTCTAGGAAAGAATTTTTTAAGAGGGAAGGGAAAGGAAATTCTACCAGTAACATACCCAGTTGCAACAAAAAATCCAAGAGAAATCATTGATTCCCAGGTATATATAGTTATGCTACAAAATCAATATTCAATATTCTGTGTTGTGCATATAACCACCTCAGTGTTTTGCATATAACCAGCCATTATAATCAATATTCTATAATAAAAGTTCTCCAAACTAAATAATCAATCACAAAACAAATATAATTGATCATTTCCTCTATATAAATAATTCGAAATTTCATAAATCAAGGATGAGCAAACACATACTAGAGCATAACCTGCCATACACGGGTTGTGGAGTAGGTAGGTTACATTGTTCAAGAAACGTCGACTGTACTAGGTTGTCATCTTCCTCCAATATAGTATCATTCTACACACAATGTGTAGCTACCTTCTTCGATATGGTAACATAAACCTCAGGTAATAGCTTATCTTCATCCATCATACATGACACGTCTTTGTCATTCTCAATTCTCGGATGAGCAGTATCACTAATCGTAAACGCCAACGTGCATAATTCTAGGGTGTACCTATCAGCATCAACTTTGGCAACATCTTGTACCAACTTCACTAAGCCATCATAAGTCAAACCGATAGGAACATGGACTCACTTTGTCATACCACCCTCTTAACAAATTGGCCACCCAACTTCCACCGTGACAGATAACCAATTTTGTTGCACCCATATTCCTGCATATAAAGTTTTTGACATGAAACATTTAAATTGCTTGGGAACTAACAAAAAATTACAGTAGCTGGGTTTCACTCTAAATCAAAATTTTTAACTGACATGTAACTTATAAGTACACTAGCATGTAACTTATAAATACACTAGCATGTAACTTTAACATGAGCTGACATGTAACCTAGGAACAAAATATCATAGTAGCTGGGTTTCACTATAAAACGAAATTTCCAGCTGACATGTAACTTACAAATAAACTAACATGTAACTTACAAATACACTAGCATGTAACTTTAATATAACTTGGCATGTAACCTGGGAACAAAATATCACAGTAGCTGAGTTTCACTCTAAATCGAAACCGATCTCTAATTCTTCAAATCATAAATAATAATCCTTGTAAATAACAAGTGGGAAAGAGATACATACATTTGAAGAACGTCGTTAGGCTCTGGATCTATTTCACAAGAGAGAGATGTATTCCGAGACAAAATTGTTGATTTGAACAAGCTGAATATATGATGAGCAGAAATTTCCTGCGTTGAACGAAGAGATTGAGAGACCCACACACGAGCAGAAATGTTGAATGAGCAGAAATTTACACTGGTCGTGGACGAAGTGAACGAGCACAACGAGCAGAAATTTCGTGAGTTGATGGAAGAGAGAGCAGAAATTTTGTAAGTTGAAGGAAGAGAGAGCAGAAATTTCGTGGCTTGAAGGAAGAGAGAGCAGAGAGAGAGAGAGAGAGAGAGAGAGAGAGAGAGAGGGAGAATATCTGATTTCAAACCAAATAATGGAGGGTTTCAGAAATAAGAGAGAGGGAAAGTTTGGGTGGAGAAAAGACAAAAGGGGGGAGAGGTATAGTTGTTAGTTCAACTATAAAGATGATAAGTATAATAAAAAATAAACTTTTGGCTAAAAACAATAAACCTATAAATTTTATGATCATTTCTTGCAATTTCCTCTTTAAAATATCTAAAAGCTTATGTATTTTATTTAAAAAAAAAAACTATTCATTTTAAGGGTTCTAAAATAATAATAGATTTATTGACAGAGATGGACGGTCAAGAGGGCTGACCCGGGCTAAAGCCGGGTCAGCCTTTTACAAATTTTTTTTTTGATTCATTTGATTAAAGCAGGACTCTTCTTTCATACTCCTACTTTCACACGCCTACACGCAACCAATCCAACATGTCAACATTTTTCCTTTTTCTTTAAGGTCAACTCAAACAGACATACCAATAAATTATTATTATTATTTAAGTATAAATCATTACATTGCAATAAGTATCAAATTATCCTTTATCAATCAATCACACAAAAATACACTTATACACAATTAAACACACCTCTCTCTCTTTCTCTCTCTCTCTTATACCAATTCCGTCTCTCTCAAGTCCCAAATCTCAGTTTTTTCTCTTCCCTTTTAATAATTATATTCGTTTCTCAAAATTTTTAATTATAAAAATATTCATACTTGGTTCTTCGATTCAGGTATTTTTTCTTAATTTCTATTTATTTTTAGTTTGTTATTCATAATTTTAATTTAGTGTTTTGTTATTTTTTTATGAATTTATTTTCCAACTGCAATTTATTATTTCTAGGGTTATATTATAATTTATAAAGTATCACCTTAACCATTTTTTTATTGTTGATAATTTTAGGTTACAATGTCAAACAACCATACATCAAAGCCAAGAAAAACTATGCTTTCATACTTTGGAAAAAAAAATAGATAATCATTTAGCGGGTGAGAGTGGATCAAGTTCTCCATGTAATATTGGGGATGTGGGTTCAAGTTTGCCTTCTTCATCTCAAAGAATTGAAATTGAGAATGTTGACACTCCATCAGATATTAATACTCCTTACTATGAACGTGATCCTGGATTATGCCTCCCAATAGAAGTTTATCCTGTTGACAAACGTGATAATGTTCGAAAAGCTTATATCAAAATGGGTCCATGTCAACCTATATTGGATAAATATCCACCCATTCCTATTGGTAAACAAACTCGGCGATTTCAACATTCAAGGTTCCAACGATTTTCGTGGCTTGAATATTCAATAGTGAAAAATAAAGCATTTTGTTTTCCAT
Source organism: Dipteronia sinensis (assembly GCA_033220585.1). NCBI lineage: Eukaryota > Viridiplantae > Streptophyta > Magnoliopsida > Sapindales > Sapindaceae > Dipteronia > Dipteronia sinensis. The sequence goes on along the minus strand of CM065643.1, from coordinate 17,256,956 downwards.
GCTATCTTTTTGATAGTTTTCCGTCAAAGTATCGCACATTCACGATTGATGGTTTTCAAAGTTGGAAAAGAATCAATTGTAGGAAAAAATGTCCATTTGTGCACCATGAAGGGGAACATAATTCACAACATAGTTTTGCCATGCAAAGATAGAATAACTTAAAAGATTCGTCTCGACATATCGACAAAGTCATAAATACACTCTATTTACAAGAAACTTTGCAAAATCGGTTACGACTCAAGACCTCATTAGAGACGGTAAAGTGGTTAGCAATGCAAGGATGTGCTTTTCGAGGACATGATGAATCCGTCAATTCTACCAATCGCGGGAACTTCATTGAGATGATAAAGTTGAAAGAAAAGGTAAATCAAGAAATTGCTGGGATTGTTCTAGAAAATTCTCCACAAAATGCCAAGTATACATCACCCAGAATTCAAAAGGAGTTGTTGAATATTCTTGCTAACAGAGTGCGAGCTAAAATCAGTGAAGAAGTCAAGGACGCCAAATTTTGCATTCTTGTTGAGGAAGCAGTTGATGAATCCAATAAAGAACAAATGGCAATTATTTTGAGGTATGTTGATTATAAAGGATTTGTTAGAGAATGTTTTTTTCAAGTTGTAAGTGTTAATGATACAAATGCCTCAACTCTTAAAAAAGAGATATGCAATGTCCTTGTTCGATATGATCTATCGATTGAAAACTTGCGAGGTCAAGGATATGATGGTGCAAACAACATGAGGGGTGAGTGGAATGGTTTACAAGCACTGTTTCTTAAAGATTGTCCATATGCCTATTACATACATTGTTTTGCACATAGACTTCAACTTGCTTTAGTTGCGGTAGCAAAGGAAGTGCATGATATTTGGCTATTTTTTTTTCAAAATTGAATTCTATTGTCAACTTTGTGAGTGCTTCTTTAAAGCGTCACTCAGAGTTGAAATCTATTCGTGAAGGTGAAATTCAAGAGTTGACCGCTTTAGGGGAACTTGAGACTGGTACAAAGGCTAATCAAATTCGTACTTTGCAACTACCTGGTGCTACCCGCTGGAGTTCTCATTTTACTTCTATTGGTAGATTGATTAATATGTTTGGTTCAACTTCTACTCTTCTTGAAAATTTGATTGACAAAGGACTAAACAGTAATATACGTGGAGATGCTAAAGGTGCGTATAAAGATTTGAGATCCTTTGAATTTGTGTTTATCTTGTTGTTATTGCACAAAGTTTTAGGAATATCTGATATGCTTTGTCAAGCTTTGCAATTGAAATCTCAAGATATCTTAAATGCTATGAATTTAGTGTCAACTACAAAAATGCTTCATCAAAAGTTAAGGGAGAGTGAATGGGATACTTTTCTTAAAATTGTAGTGTCATTTTGTGAAAGGTATGAAATTGATATACCCGATATGAATGCACGTTATATGGAAGGAACAAAACGTTCTTGTCAGTAGAAAGATAATATCACAATTGAGCATTACTATCACTTTAGTATTTTTAATGCTGTGATAGATTATCAATTGATTGAGTTGAATAATAGATTTTCAGGGCAAACAATAGAACTTCTTACTCTTAGCATGGCTTTGAGCCCTATTGACATGTTTAAATCATTTGATGTTGATGATATTTGCACTCTAGCAAATAAGTTCTAATATGAAGATTTCAGTAAGAATGATATTGAAGATTTGAGAAGACAATTGAGCCATTACAGTTTGGATGTTCTTGGTTGTCCGGAATTTCAGAATTTGACTTCTCTTTTTGAATTATGTCAATGTTTAGCTGAAACAAAAAGGTCACAGCACTATACTTTGATTGATAAATTGATTTCTTTAGTCTTAACTCTTCCTGTATCCACAGCTACAACAAAACGAGCATTTTCAGCGATGAAACTTGTCAAAACACCACTTCGCAATAAGATGGATGGCGATTTTCTTACTGCCTGTATGGTCATATATATTGAGAGAAAGATTGCTAATACCATTGACTTAGATTCCATAATAGATGAGTTTGATGATGTAAAACCTCGTAAGACAAAGTTAAAATAGTGCTTATTTGTATTTGAGTTTTTTTAGTTTATATACTTTAACTATAACACTCATTATATCCCTTTATCTAGGTGAATTTTTGTTTTTCAATTAATAAAATTTTCTAGTATTGTCGAATTATATATATATATATATTTATATAGTTTTGTTTTAGCCCACCCTAACAAAAACTCCTGGGTACGCCCCTGTTTATTGAATGGGGGTATTTTAGCCATTTCACACAGATGAGGTGGTCATTTGTTAGAATGGATTGAAGTCTACAAATGATAAGGGAGGTTTGTGCAATTTTGACAAAAGTTTCATATGCATGAAATTTATGCATAACATTGGAGATGTTTGCGTAATTTTCCCTTAACGTTATATATATATATATATATATATATATATATATATATATATATACAATTTTTCTATTGTCAGTTCGTCCTGATATAAAATATATCAATATATCAGGACGAAGAATGTGGACCATTAGATTTACATACTTTGACTCAAAGTGTATGCACTTGTCAAAACTTCTCCATAATCTATGGTCCACATTCTTCGTCCTGATATATTTTATATTAGGACGAACTGACAGTAGAAAGACTGTGTGTGTGTGTGTATATATATATTTATATATATATATATATATGTTAATAGCCAAATTTGGTTAGGGACCAAAGGGAAATTTTCCACCCTCTTAGTCTGGCTCTAAGCCCGAGGTTATCCACCAGCAGACCACGTTACCCGAAGCCGAGCTACGATATCGCCCCACAGAAATAAGGACGGGCTCCAGAAACACCCGGAGTAAAGCCCGACTCGATCAGATCGAGCCCGCATCACCAAACCGGAAACCAGGAAACTCCCCACCCCCCAAAGTCGGGATTACCTCGCAACCTCTCCAAAGCTCGCCTATACCCCGCTGACATAGAGGGTGTCCGTAGGAGGCCGCATTTAGCTCCAAAAGATCAAGGGAGGTCAGACCTAGCTCCTGGCTAGACTAAGCTCCTGAATATCGGGGCTAAGACATTGATCAACCTCACTATCTGATATACCTCACCATACAAGGCAATATATACCATATTCAACGACCCCTATGAGGGATCTGTTGGGGTTTATGCGCTAAAGATGTATTTTGTAAATGGATTTATGAAATAAATAAAAAGAAAAGTTCAATTCATTCTTGTTATGTTGTTTATTTTATAACTTGTGCATATATTAACATCCTGGATTACCAGATGTAATCTCGAACTGTGTATATGAGTGTTATATGAGGATGGATACAGTAAGAGACGTGCAATCTAAAGAGTCCATATTTAGCAAATAAAGCTGGGTACTTTATTTGTGGTTAATCTATAGCTGCGGTCCATTCCGTAATGTATGGTGATTCTATCCTGAATAATTCATATGAGATATGGGAATGGAGGCACCTTGTATGATGTGATCATATAGGACTGGGCCATGATCTATATGAATCTCTCACCAAGATCCGTTTACTGATTAGATTCATATATATCAACTAATGATGGCTATATGTGGGTGATCTTAATCCTGAGTGTCTTATCGACTCCTTCAAGTTAGATCGTGGTCTTTGATATACCATGGGTGAGGTCAGATGCAGTTCCTGATCAATATATTCCGTATGTTGGGATTGCGGTTTGGCTTGTGGCTGGGAAGGTATGTACACAATAGTGGAATCCACTCCTTCTTGTGAGAAGTAGATGGTAGTTCCCTTAAGGGTTGATTCGGGGCTTGGACAATATGAGCGCTCTCCTAATTCTTGAGGAAATATGATTTATTGTTCATTAGAGAATCAACGGTACTTAAAGGATATATGTAATAAGAGGGGTATAACGGACATTATGACTCAGCTCTAATTATGAACTACTATGGAGGATCACACCATGTATAATAGCTATATCGATGGACACCGAGTTGTATCGGTCTGTGTAAAAACGTCTGCAGTTGAGAGAGTGCAGCTTCGGGTTTTTAGTGGAATAACACCGGAGTTAATAATCAATAAATATTAATTAAAGAGTTTAATTGATAATTTTGAGGATTATTGGAGCTTAAAATACTGTAGGTCCATTAGGTCCCCTTACTAGCCCGATCGATTTAGGTAACAAGGGTCACGGTTAATTAATTGGATTGTCCAATTAATTGTGTTACGAAAGTGACACGTATTTATTCGGGAAATAATTGAATAATGAGATTATTTAATTAATGAATAATGGTGATTAAATAAATTAAATAATAAGATTATTTAGTTTTGTTATTAATCACTAAATGGAGGATGTTAGTTGATATTTGATTTTAAATAAAATAAGATAATATGATTATTTTATTTTATTAAATTAAATATTTGAAATTGAATTTAAAATGTTTAAATTCAAAATAAATATTTAATTATCTTTTAAAATCTAAAGAGATATCAATTAAAGAGTTTTAGTTATAATAATATATATATGATATATATTGATAACAAAAATATAGCACACAAAGGAGATACACAAGTGTTTGTATATGATACAAACTCATATTGTGTGTAACACAAAAAGGAGAAACAAGAGAGATAGTGTGCGGGTGATTAAAAGAAATAAAAGAGAAAAACAAAAAAGGGTTTTAATTGTTTTATAAAACCTAACCTGATATATATCAAGTGCATGAGATATATATTGGTAAAACGAGATACCTGGTGATTTTTTTTTGAAGAAGAAAAAACCGCATTAGATAAAATTAGAATATTCGTGAGAAAAATATTGATTCAACGCAAATCAAGTGCACAATATATATATATATATATATATTAACTAGAATTGTTCTAGTTTTATTATTCTCTTGGAAGAAATTGTTTCTTCTTCATTCTCTCTACATCCTCCTAAGTTCCTGAGTACGTGACACACCCACACGCAATTACCAGTCCCGGGATATAGCGAGGAAGATTAGTGGTACATACCAGGAGCATATCGTAAAGTGAAGGAGCCTCCAAACGTTGGTAATGTTCTAAATTTTCTTTTAATTATATTGATTACAATTTCCTGTGTTTACATATTGTATGTATTAGTTCCGGAAAAAGAATTGAGATCCTAAGTTCACTGGTCCCAGATCGTTTATGATCTATATAAAAAATTTTAAAACCTATTTCCGCTGCGTTACCAGTGAACGGGGTTCCAACAGGATCATGCTACTAAGACATAAAGATACACTGGATCATATCTTGAGATATTACATACGTACAGCACAAGTAATAGAGTCCAAACAGGAAACAAATTAATCTCCACCAAGATATTCTCATCTCAGCAATTAACGCAAAGTCAATGGCATTTAAATGAGAAATCCCGTCCAATAAGGAGGGAAGAGATTGAGAAAATCAAGGGGAGAATCAGTTATTTTAACCTATGAAGACAATGTATAAAAGGAGGACTTCGGCCTTCAGAAAGAGGATCTACTTTTCGATAGGCATACGACAAGAACCCGACTACACTCTAGAGAAATTGAGAGCAATTTGAGAGAGATTTGTATATCACACACTATTAATAAAGAAAGCATTTTTGATTCTCTTTGGTGGATAATAGTACCAATATTTCTTGTCATTTTACTAAGCACTGTCAAACATACATTCAACATTGGCCACCACTTACGTGGTAGTGGTCTCGAGGGTGTTAACTGAGATTTCTCACCCTGAGCAAATTTTCTGTTAACACTTTCTACTTGTCAAAACTTCTCCATAATCTATGATCCACATTCTTCATCCTGATATATTTTATATTAGGACGAACTGACAGTAGAAAGACTGTGTATATATATATATATATATGATATATCGGTTGACATGAATATATGATAAGCAGTGGTGGATCCAAGAATTTTAACCAGGTATGGCACTTGACTATATATAAAAAAATACTGAAAAATTAAAATCGTAGTAAAATGAGTGTTTTTTAAACAAAAAAAAGTTTTTTTTTTTATCATATGAATTAAATAATCTTACATTCAAAAAGAAATAAAAATAAGAAAAAATATTAAAAAAATAAATAATAGCAAGAAAAACAAAATAAATAATGAAAAAAAATTAAAAGAATAAATTACAATTTAATTTTATATAAGATTTTTTTTGCATTTATAATGAATTCAATTTAAATTTATACAAAAATTATTTATTATTAAATATTACTAGACATGTTTTTAATAATATTTTTCTTCAAATTATTGGTAAATTATTGATTTATTGATTTTAAATAAATTGAAACTATATATAAAAAAAGAATCATAATAACAGATTGACTATTTTAATCAAATAAAGTAAAATTTGAGATTTTATGGTTTATTGATTAGGTGTGTTAGGTATGTCGAACTAAAACTATTATAAATAATAAAAATCCAAAATAATAATAATTAATTTAATATAAAATAAGAAAATAAATTGTTTTATTTTAAAAAAATGAAATGGAAAAGATAAAAATAAATAAGATGTAAAAAATTATAAGATAAAATTGAATTAATAAAAAAATACATTTGCTTGCAATGAGATTTGAACAAAGTATAAAAAGAATATAGAGAAGAATCACTACCGACTATGATAAAGGAGAAATGATGTAATTGTTCTTAATGAATATGTATATATAAAATATATATAAAATCAATTTCTTTTTGAAAAAAATTGAGATAGGACATATGTTCTACCTGATCTCCACGTGGGCCCAATGTTAAGACAACACCCACTATGTATCACCACCTTCATGTCTTTGCTGTACATGTACATAGATATTTTGTGTCAGTCAAGTCAAATGTCTTCAAACCATAAACGTCTCGCATGCATGCATGCTCCATTGGGTGTTTTAGTTATCGACAAAAAATTGCATGGATTCAGGGCAACACCCTTAAATCTTGGCTTAGCGGTTCTATATGCCCTTTGGTTCATGTGAGATTTGTAAGTTTGCTAGTCAAAAAATTTATTTCCCATGTGAAATGAACCATTACTTTATATATTTGTACTAGATGTGAATATAAATTTTATTGATTTATTTTGAGGTATGGTCGGCCAGTACTTGATTCTAAGTATTTTTAAAGTAGTTTAATGCCCTTCCCTTCTTACTTTCTACATTACTATTTTTTATATTAGAATTTGTAAATAATAATAAAAACAAATTATATTTGATATTTTCTAAATCTGAAGGTGCATCTAATAATATATTTTAAGTAATTGAGAATGGAAGAAATAATAAAAATGTTATTGGATATTAGAGCCGTTTATTAATCGTGAATGAAGGAAACTTAAGTCCTTGGGTGGGATGTGAGTATCTCCAATGTATAAGTGACTTGCATACCAATCATTGTTGACATGGAAATAAAGTCAAGAGACTTACTTCCTATGAGGTATAAAGATAGAATTGATACACAATCAACTCAAAATATGATCTCTAGTGCTTTGTTTAAAACCCATTTTTTTAATGACATGTCCACTTTTTTTTTTCAGTTTTCTTTTTTATTTTATTTCCCTACAAAAAATAGATAAAAAATTAAAGTTAATTTTAAATATTTGCTGAGTCTATTTTAAAAGTAGACGGTCATGTTGACAACGTATAATTTATTTTTTGCCACATCAGCTTGAGATTGAATATGACCAATTGCATTGAAGATACATTTATTAACAGATGATCTATTTATCTTACGAGACATGAGGAAATTTAATTTATGATTTGTGTTTGTAGTTCACGTAATTTGATTTCTACCTTTTTTTTTAGTTTACACCATAATCACGAATAAAAATTAAGCTCATTTTCTCTTTCTCTCGGTGACATTTCTAAGAGAATCTCCAATGTAAAAGTGGATTATCGATCTGTCAAAAATTGTTGACATGACAACAATATCAAAAGACTTGTCATCTATATGTCAGAAATGTATAGTTGATAGACAACCAAATTAACATTTGGTCTCCAATGAGTTCCGTTCAAAACACATTTTTTTTAATAATATGTCTTTTTTATTTTGTTACTTTAACAAACAATATTATTATTTTATTAGGAACACCAATCAATTTCTATATGTCATAAATGTAAATGCTGACTCAATCATGTTGACAGTATTCAACAGAGTGTCAGACTATCTAAAAGTAGATAGTCACGTCGACAAATTGTAATTTTTTTCTTTTTTGCTATTTTAGCTTGACATTGAATGGAGCTTGTTGCATTGAAAAAAGATATTTTCATAACCACAGATATATTGGAGATGCTCTAAATATTAAACTTCTTGATACTACAGAAAAGTAAAAGAAGGGTTTTATCCGGAAAAAAAAGTGTGTTTTTAGGGATATATGCATTTAATATTAACTTTTGCCAAAAATTGCCTTGATTTATTTTTATAATTTAAAAATGAAAAGTGAGTTTTATAAAAATATTGAACACCTTTCTAGGCAACATCTCCCAACATAATTTATGAATTTATTAATCTTGTCATAAAATATTTTGAATTTTTTTTGTTTGAAAAATATATATTATATAAGTAAATATCAATTATATCTAAAATATCTATAATTATGGACATTTAAACTTGAAATAAACAAAACAAGTATAGTTAAAAAAAAGTTATTTTGAAAGAGAGGAGAAGTTGATATGTTCCTAGAATGAGGAGGTGGTTGGAGTCGGTCTAAGAGAAAGGATAGGATTTTAAGTCGTCCAAATTGTAATTGAGTGAAACGTGCATGTAGAGAATGTAGAGAAATGGCAATGAGGAAAAGCAGATTCAGATTTTCAGAGTGAGTCCCACTCCCATCCCAATTCCCATCATCATCGGTAATGATCAGTATATATAGCACGCGTTGGCGTTGTGTGTATCGCTATAAGACATTATTATATATACCCCTAAATGCTTCAGCATCCTATGCTTCTGCTACTCGTTACATCACGCCTTTGCCCCACCCTCCTTCAACCTTGTCTACGCTCTACACTCACACTAATGTCTAATCTAATTCTTGTTTTGTTTTCTTCCCTACAAACGACAATAATTTATGCTCAATCTTTTCTCAATAATCTCATGTTTAATATTCCGTTTTAATTAACTTAACTATTTTTTATTATATCAGAGAGTCTATATATATATATTAATAGTTTTCCTCTCAGTACGTACTGATATATGTATTTATATCAATGCACTGTATGTGAGCGGTTGATTAAGCATAAGTGAATATTGACCAAGTCAAAGTAGTTATTGATCGGTCATTATTTGTATATGTTTTTGATCCCCATTCCTCCAATCAATTGCTTATTTCTTGAGTTATTTAGGGGTTTTAATTTGTGTTTTGAGCATTTTCAGGTTTTTGGATCTAAGTGATGTGTTTAGGGAATTTTATACGAAAAGGGCAATTATTGAAGAATTGAGGGACTAATATGAAATTTTTCTTAAACCGTTGTCAAGACCGCTGTTAATTATGACAGCGATACCAACGGCACTTAATAAGGCAGAAGAAACACTTCCAAAACGCTGTCACACCGCTGTGAATTTCCACAGCGGTAGTCACAGCGGTTTTCTAAATCAATGCAGATGAGCCATGTTACGAAGGCCGTATCTCTCAGCTCGGATTGAACTGTATGTCCTGCCACCTATGGATATGAAGCCCCTGAAGTCTAGTTTCCAACCCAATTTACGGCTCATCGATCCAAACTTTCTTGAAAAAGTTATGCCCATTTAAGTATCAGTTGCACAGATCAGTAAGTCATAAAATCCGTGAATAGTGACGGGATTTGTTTTGTAAGTTGTCGGAACGGGAAATATTACCTTCTTAGACATGAGTGTGAGTCTTGGAAAGCAAGTTGATACCTAATCCTTATCTTCCTTCAATAAGTAATCAATTTTAATGGTTTAGGAAAGAAATAAAATTCCAAAAAGGTAGAGTTCTAAAAGGGAATTGATTTCCTTGTTGTTTAAGGACATTGCCTAACATCTACACCTATTTAAACCCTTTTTGAACCCTAATTTTAGGATCTGACCTCTACACAGACTTCACACCACTTTTCTACATACTTTTCTAGATCCACAACTCTATTCTTTCATCCATCTTTACACATTGAAGATTTGAAGACGAAGAAGATTACAAGTGAAGACTTGAAGAACTCATTGGAGACCTTAATGGATTTTATCTTTTCTTTCTCTTCTCTTTTTATTTTTGCTATGTGTAACTAATCTCATAACTAGGGAATCAATGTGAACCTTTTGTGAATGCTCATGAATTGATTAATTATTATTTCATCAATTTAATTATTGGTTTATTCATTGTGCTTAACTACGTAATCCTCATTAGTTTTAATAATTATTCACACCATAGACCAAAGGTGGATGATTATTTGGCATGATTTTTAGGGTTAAAACTATCTGAGAATTATGGTTAGAGTATAGACCAAACCTAACCCAGATTAATGCTCTTTTGAATGAATGAATTTTATCTTTAGCATAGGCCAAGCAAAGTATAGAATTTGGTTCTTATTTCTTGCGTTTAAAGGGTTTTCGATTGTTGTTCACACCATAGACCAATGGTGAATAATAATTGGGAATACATGACTCATCCCACGATCATACGGTAAAAGTCATAATTAAGAAAAAGAATGAACCCTTGAATTGATTGAATCTTGTTTATAAATTAATTCCGTACATTGAGTGTTCATAATTGGGGATCATTGATGACCTAGTGCTTTCTATCCATTGATCACCACCATATTCTTTTTAATCGTTTTCTTTAGTTTAATTTAATTTAGTTTAGATTAATAAATCAATCAACAATCTCTTGGTTACTTTTAATTTAACTTTAATGAAAATTAGTTTAATCGGTAAATCACTTTTTTTCGTGGGAACGATCCTTACTTGTCACTGTACTTATCTTCACGATTCGTGCACTTGCGAGTGAGTATTTTATAACACGATTTTACACATCAAGTTTTTGGCGCCGCTGCCGGGGATTAGTTGAATTTATTGGTTAATTTTAGTTTTAGTTTTAGTTAATAGATTTAGTCTAGTTTAGGTAGTCGTGTCATTAATTTTTAGATTTTTAGTTTTTATTTTTTTTTTATTTTTTTTTGAAGTTTACTGTGTGTCTGTCTTTTGTTTCAGGTTTCAGAGGTGAATGCAAAGTAGAAGATCACTATAAAGAGAATTACTACCGTTGAACGACAATATTGATCGTATTGGACAAATAGCAATGGCAGATGATGGAAATCGCAACATTCAACAAGTTCCAGATCCACCAGCTGTACCTATCAAAACCATGAAGGATTATAGCAGACCTATTGTTAACAATCATCATTTGTGAATCGCATTAGATGAGGCAGCAAGGAATTATGAGTTGAAGAGTTTCCACTATAATTTGTTGCCCGCTTTCCATTGGCTACAAATAAAGATGTGCTTAAATTTATCAGAGAATTTTATGCAGCAATTCAGGCTTTCCCAAACAATAGGGTGACAGAAAACCAGCTGCGTATGAGGTGTATTCCACATGCTCTAAAGGAAAAGGCGAAGACATGGCTCTTGACTTTGCCTCTGGCCTCATTGACAACATGGGATGAGGTGGTAGAGAAGCTTACTGACCAATTCTATTCTCCCCAGAAAACCAGTGATATCAGATCCAAAATTACTAATTTCTTCCAAGGGGACCAAGAGACATTCTATGAAGCCTGGGAGTGTTACAGAATGCTTCTCTTTGATTGTCCTCAGCACGGATATCAAACACACCAACTGTGTCAATGGTTCTATGATGGACTAAATGATGTCTCAACAGTTTTGGTGAATAATGCATGTGGAGGATCCATGACCGACAAAACTCCAGAAGAATTGTATTCAATCTTTGAGAAGCTAGCCAATAATTCTCAGCAAAAGAGTTCCAGGAGAAGAAAAGGTATTTATGAAGTAGATAATAATGCTGGGAATTCAATGCAAATGTCACAAATGCAAAAGTCCATCAAGTTACTTGTCAATCAGGTGGGACAATTGAGAGAAACGCGATACATGGGATGTGGGCAACCAGGGTATGATGCAGATTTTCAAATGGGAGGTCTGGACCTAGTAACTTGGAAGAGGCACAAGCCATGAACAACTACAATTAGGATTGGAGAAATCCCAATTTCTCTTGGAGCAACAATCAGGGTCCTGGGAACCAATAGGGAAATAACAACCAGAGACAATATAATTTCGGTGCTCATAATCCTGAATATCAACCCAAGAACCTGTCATTGGAGGAAACAATGAAAGAATTCATGCAAACCACTCAACAGATGCTCAAGGAAACTCATCAAGACTATAATGTGAGATTTCAAAACATTGATGCTTCGATGAGGAAGATGGAACTGCAAATCGGGCAATTAGCTGAAGCTAATCAAATGAGAGAACAAGGAAAATTCCTAAGCCATACTGAGCAAGCAAAGGCTATCACAGTTCTCTGGAATGGTAAGGCTTTAAATAATGATAAACCTACTGAACTTTTTAATACTTCTCTTAATGTTTCAGGTTTCTCCAAAGAAAACAGTGCACAAGTAGAAGATGAAGAGTTCAAGGTGGAAAAGTCCAAGGATACATCAAAAATTCACAAATCTCCAAATCCTTATGTGCCCCCAGTTCCTTTTCCAGCTAGAGTTCAAAGGAACAAGCTCAACCAATCATTCAAGGAGATCTACAACATCTTGTCAAAGGACAATGTTAGTTTGCAAACCATGGAAGTAATCCAGAGGATGCCAGCTTATGCAAAGTATTTCAAGGAGCTCAACTCAAGAAATAGGAAGACTGATTCTTATAAGATGGTGCTAGTTCCAGATGAGGTTAGTGCAGTACTCCAAAAAGGATTGCCTCAGAAACTCAAGGATCCCGAAAGTTTCAATATCACTATCACGGTGGGAGAAACAAGAAAGGAAAGAGCCACACTAGATCTAGGGGTAAGCATCAATTTGATGCCTTATGCTGTGTAAAAGGAGATGAGGTTGAGTGACCTTAAACCAATCAACCTGGAGCTTTTACTTGCAAATCGATTCATAAGGTATCCGCGTGGAATTGTGGAAGATGTTCTAGTCCAAGTCGGCAAACTCATCATACCTGGATATTATCGTATTGGATATGGAAGAAGAAGGTACTAGCGTAAAGGACTTACCTATTTTGCTCGGAAGACCGTTCATGTCAACGGCAAAGGCTATCATAGATGTGCATAATGGCAAGGTGTCCATGACAGTATTTGATGAGACAATCGATGTTGATGTTTTTGAATCCATGAGACATCCTGTAGGGGCTCTTGACTGCTTCAATGTACAAGTAGTGGATCCAGGAGTTTGTCCAGAATCAACCTCAACTCTCACAAAAATTCAAGAAGGCAAAAGAAGTAAGATCTCACCTCTCCAACATGATCGCTCAAGTTATGAGAACATGGTCAAGCAACTGAAAGAAGACAAACAGATGGTTGTCGCTCTTAATTCTGACTTGACAACCAAGATCAATGAGCTAATGGAAGAAAAAGAGTATTTGTTAAGGAATTCTGCAAAATTTACCCAGGAGGTGGAAGAGCTCAAAAATGAGTTTGCTCAACGGATGAGGCTAATGAAGGCTGAGATAGAACAAAGAGATAAAGCCTTAGAGATCATGAAGAATAAGGAGCTTGAACACATTGCAAAGCTCGCAAAAGCTGAGCAAGAGATCAAATCATTGACCGCGGATGTGAAGAAGCAATTGGAGGAAGTCAAGATCAATAAAGTGAATAAAGATGAGTTGAGGGATTCACCTACCTAAAAGGCCGATTCAATTCCGAGAAGGAAGCGGAGAAACAGAAGAAAGCAAGTTCTACCAATGAATCACAGCCGTCGGGAAGGTAATTTTCATAGATTTGTTCCATTTTGCAATTTTTGTAACATGAAGGGTCACATTCGACCAAGGTGCTATGAGTATATCAAACAATGCAAACAAGAGAGAAGGGATCAAAAGAATGTGAGGAAGGTATGGATTAGAAAAGATGATCTCAGAGAAGTTGAGCGGGGTGGAACTGTTAGATTGAAGAAGTTTGGTGACAAATATGTCATTATTTCACCATCAGCAGAAGAGTGCTCTCATACGTCTTGCCTAGACAAAAAATAAAGCGTTTGGCGAGAGGCAAACCTACCTAGGTATTTTTCTTTCCCTAGTTTATTTTATTATTATTATTTTTTTTGGAGCCTCCTAACTTGAAATCAGGTTTGGGAGAAGTTCTGATGTTTGAGTGTCTTTAGTATATATATTCAAAAAAAAAAAGCTATCTGTTACGCTATCGACACCACAGCGGTAAGCCACTGGGAAGGAGGCGCTGTGAGACCGCTCCAATATTCCACGGCGGTGAAGCAGCTGTGTCCTACTGGAATTGGACCGCTGTTACTTGCGCTGCCATAATTCACAGCGACCATCACAATGATAGCAACTGGGCAAGGGCGCTATCAATTGCGCTGTATCTCATTACAGCGGTTACAACGGCGATAGACGCAGATTCAACCAGGTTTTCTCTTTTTCAAAAAATTTTCTTCCCTCTTTCCTCTCTTCACTCGATTAAGTGCTTTTTGTGGATTATGGATTAATTTGGGGATTTTGAATGTTGATTTAATCCAAGGTATGATTCTCTTTCTATTTTCCATTTAAATGTTTATGTTTTGTGTTGTTTTTGCCGAATCTTTCCCTATTTGTCACGCGCTTCAATTTCAACATTGAGGACAATGTTGGATTTAGGTTTGGGGGTGTTATATTATATTTTTGAGTCTGTCAAAAATTATATTATATTTTTGATTGTTATATTATATGTTTGAGTCTTCAAAAATTTTGAAAATTAAAATTAAAAAAAATTGTTTTAGTGTCTGTTTTGCTTGTGAAACCCTGATGATATACTTTGATTTGTGCCCCTGAGATAATATGCATTAATCACTGAGTTTACACTAACCTCTTGCCACTTAGAGTATTGCATTGCATTTTTCAAAATTTATGACATGCTCTTGATGTGATAGTGGATAGGATGCTTAGTTGAATTGCCATGATTAATAGTGGAGACTACCCTTGTGAATTCACTAAGCCAAAAAGCCTTATGTAAATGACATTATGAGGGATTATTTTATTTCTACTCCTAAACACTCAGTAGGTTCTTAGCTTTAGATTTGATCTCTATAGGTTATACATTGAGCATTATAGAACATTCATCATTAAAAGATTTCACATGTTTATTTTGATCTTGAGTGAGACGAACCAGTGGAAATGATGATTAGACTATGTGTGCTTGAACCATTTAAAAGGCCTTAAATATTTCCTACCCTTGTGTGTGTGCTCTATAGCCCTGTTTGAAGCCAAACACTAAATATGCCTTTTTCTTTCTTCACCACATTAACTGTAACTCATGTAGCCTATATTATAGCCATACCTTATAACTTGGGATCATGCTTTGAGAATGTGAAGAAGATTTGATGGTTCTACAAGTGAATTTTTTGAATTCCAATTTTCCCATTCTTTCCTAACCTTCAACCAATGGCCCCATTACAACCTTAATGAAAGTCTAACTGATCTACTGGTCCTTGCTATGTTAGTAGAAGTAAATCGTGTGTTTATCTTGTTCATAATGCTTGATTCTTTTCACGAGATCTTTTGTATATATTTGAGCGTTCTTTCAATTATAAATTCATATGCGATTAAGACTTGAAAATTTCTTGTGCATAACTTCATTCACATATGCTTGATGAGTGTATTTGCCTAGGTTCTGTGTGATATTAATGAGTGACATCCTGTGAGAATTAGAGTCGAGGCGAATTACATCTATGGTATTTAGCAAAGGCAACTTTGAAACTTGAATGTCTTGAGTGTGGGCTTTTCATTTAAAAAAAAAATTTGAGCAATGCATTCAATTTCGTGACTTAACTTTAGTCTTTACTTATTGGTTTTTGCATGCATTGTTTCAATATGGGCACATTTCAAATGTATTTTGGATGACTGGTATTTACAGGATATGTTTATAGGTATCGTAGCTGTAAACCCTCAGGAGACAAAACTCCTCCTACTAGGGACACCTAGAGGTTTAAAGACTTGTAGCATACACTCAATGATATCGTGTTCCCTACGAAAGTGGCTTAATTAAAAATTTTTGTTTATAGGTTTTTAGGTTTTGTTTTTAGTTTTTGTTTTTATTTTAGTTTTGCTTGAGGACTAGCAAAAGATAGGTTTGGGGGGTATTTGATCAGTCATTATTTATATATGTTTTTAATCCCCATTCCTTCAATCAATTGCTTGTTTCTTGAGTTATTTAGGGGTTTTAATTGAGCATTTTCAAGTTTTTGGATCTAAGTGATGTGTTTGGAGAATTTTATACGAAAAGGGCAATTATTGAAGAATTGAGGGACTAATATGCAATTTTCTTGGAACCGCTTTCAAGACCACTGTTATATATGACAGCGATACGAACGGCGCTTAAAAAGGCAGAAGAAACTCTTCCAAAACACTGTCACACCGCTGTGAAATTCACAGCGGTAGTCACAGCGGTTTCCGGAATCAATGCAGATAAGCCATGTTACGAAGGCCATATCTCTCAGCTCGGACTTGAACTGCGTGTCCTTCCACCTACGGATATGAAGCCCCGGAAGTCTAGTTTCCAACCCAATTTACAGCTCATCGATCCAAACTTTCTTGAAAACGTTATGTCCATTTGAGTACCTGTTGCACAGATCAGTAAGTCATAAAATCAGTGAATAGTGACGGGATTTGTTTTGCAATTTGTCGGAACGGGATATTTTACCTTCTTGGACATGAGTGTGAGTCTTGGAAAGCAAGTTGATACCTAATCCTTATCTTCCTTCAATAAGTAATCAATTTTAATGGTTTAGGAAAGAAATAAAATTCTAAAAATGTAGAGTTCTAAAAGAGAATTGATTTCCTTGTTGTTTAAGGACATTGCCTAACATCTACACCTATTTTAACCCTTTTTGAACCCTAATTTTAGGATCTGACCTCTACACAGACTTCACACCACTTTTCTACATACTTTTCTAGATCCACAACTCTATTCTTTCATCCATCTTTACACATTGAAGATTTGAAGACGAAGAAGATTACAAGTGAAAACTTGAAGAACTCATTGGAGGCCTCAATGGGTTTTATCTTTTCTTTCTCTTCTCTTTTTATTTTTGCTATGTGTAACTAATCCCATAACTAGAGAATCAATGTGAACCTTTTGTGAATTCTCATGAATGGATTAATTATTATTTCATCAATTTAATTCTTGATTTATTCATTGTGCTTAACTACGTAATCCTCATTAGTTTTAATAATTATTCACACCATAGACCAAGGGTAGATGATTTTTTGGCATGATTTTTAGGGTTAAGACTATCTGAGAATTATGGTTAGAGTATAGACCAAACCTAACCCTGATTAATGCTCTTTTGAATGAATGAATTTTATCTTTAGCATAGGCCAAGCAAAGTATAGAATTTGGTTCTTATTTCTTGCGCTTAAAGGGTTTTTGATTGTTGTTCACACCATAGACCAAGGGTGAATAATAATTGGGAATACATGACTCATCCCGCGATCATACGGTAAAAGTCATAATTAAGAAAAAGAATGAACCCTTGAATTGATTGAATCTTGTTTATAAATTAATTCCGTACATTGAGTGTTCATAATTGGGGATCATTGATGACCTAGTGCTTTCTATCCATTGATCACCACCATATTCTTTTTAGTTTAATTTAATTTAGTTTAGATTAATAAATCAATCAACAATCTCTTGGTTACTTTTAATTTAACTTTAATTAAAATTAGTTTAATCGGTAAATCACTTTTCTTCGTGGGAACGATCCTTACTTGTCAATGTACTTATCTTCACGATTCGTGCACTTGCGAGTGAGTATTTTATAATATGATTTTACACATCAGTTACATATATATATATATATAGATATATAGGGTCAGACTTATCAGTTCCTTGAATGTGGGTCATAGATTATAGAGAAGTTTTGACAAGTGCATACACACCGGGTCAAAGCAATTAAATCTAATGACTCACATTCAAGGAACCGATGTTGGATATGGCTCGAATTTCCAATGGTTACCTAACGGGATTCACCAATGCGAAGACTTACTGGAGACGTGGGACACGTTTAGAAGTAGGAGATCATGTTTGAGGGAGGTTTGAAGACCGAAGAAGAACTGAAGAAACGAATTCTGAAGAGAACAGCTACGTGAACCACGCTGCGGACACGTGCATAGGGAGCGGTGCAGACAAGTGGTACATTCCAATCCGTAGAGCGCGGCGTAGACAGCGGCGGAGGCAAATGCACCAACCGCGGTATTCTGAGCGGTGGACATCAGTAGCTTTCCGCGGTCCAGGTCGCGGGTGGCCAACCGCGACCTAGACCGCGGTAATGACGGATTTTGCCCAGATCAGGAATGTTGGCGAGAAAAGGAAAGGTTTTCTTCTGGAAGTTCTTATGTTTATTGGAATAGGAAAGTCTTATGCTTAAAAGAAAAGGATATCTCCTTACAAGAAATCTTATCATAAATAGGAAATAGTATTTATGTGGAACAAGTATTTCTTGTACGTATAGGAGAAGGATTTCCTTGTTGATTTAAACTCCCTGTAATTCATATAAATATACCATAATAGCTAGGCTATTGTGGGTGGAGCAAATTAGCAATTAATTAGAGAGATCTCAAAGAGAGCATTATGTGTAATTGGGTTTGGGGTTAGAGAGAGAAAAATCCTGTGAGTGAAGTTGTAACAATTTTCTTCATAGTGGATTGATTTCTTGTCGTCCTGACGGCCGTGGTTTTTTCCCGATTTGGGTTTCCACGTAAAACTCTTGTGTTGTATGTGATTGGATTATTTTCTTCTTCCATCTTAATTCTTTTGCTATTGTTTGTTTGTGTTCTATTCGGCAACGCTTCCACGTAGTGATGTTTGTGCGCCAACAACCGATATATTTAATATCAGGACGAACTGACAGGTTAAAGATTATATATATACAATAATTTTCACATAAGTGCGCACTGATAGAATTATATAAGGACATTGAATGTGAGCCACTCATTTTACATATTTTGACTTGGTATGTATGCACTTATCAAAACTCTTTTATAAATGAGTGGCTCACATTCAATGTCCTGAGTCAAAAACGGATTTGAAACTCAAAATTTTTTTCATCGATAATACAAATATATAACACGGTAGTTTGCAAATTATATATTTATATATTTTCAAAAAAGACTGACCATGTTATAGCCCGGGCGCCTTCTGGTATGTCCGTGAATATCTATATATATATATATATATATATATATATAGGCGCCTTCTGGTATGTCCGTGTATATCTATATATATATATATATATATATCTATAGTATTTCTATTGTCACTTCGAACTGATATAAAATATATCAGTTCTTTGTATGTGGACCATTGAATTTAAAAGATGTTTTGACAAATGCATGCAGCCAAGTCAAAACATTTAAATCCAGTGACCCACATACAAGGAACTTATATATCATATATCAATTCGAACTGAAAATATAAAAATTTATATATATATATATATCACAACTCAATTGTGCAGTCTTTTTATATATATATATATATATATATATATATATATATATATATATATATCACAACTCAATTGTGTAGTCTTTTAGGTCGTAAATTTATCTCTCATTATATATACTGGTTTTTATAAACCTAACTGTCAAGGTAAGTATAATAGCATCACCCTTTAAAAGATTAACTTGATTAATTGGTTATCATAATGATATGAATCTCACAATCAGTACAGTACAATGGTGTCAATATTGGATAATCCGAATAAGAATTTTTGGATTTGGATCAGATTTTGTCCAAAAAAATATTCGGATAGAACTTTTTTTTTTTTTTTTTTAATTTCAAAAATTGCTGACAATCCGAATAATCGGATCTGATCAGATGTGTGAATACGGATAACATATTCGAATGTGGATATTTTTTAGAATGGATTCTAATTTTTTTTTTGGGACTAGATTAAACTTTGTTTTCTTTGTAGTTCTTTATTTATTTTTGGGGACTTTGCATAAATGTCTCCTTTTATGTTTAAAAGAGTAAAAATGTCTCCACCTTGATAAACTTACTAAAATGTCTTCTATTGAAGTTTACTTTACATATAATGTCCCCTGATAAACCAAATTACCTTTCCCATATAAAGTTAGCTATAATGACTACAATACCCACCAAAATATGTGTTTCCCACAATTACCCTTCCCTTCCCTTCCCTCCCTTCTTCCATCCACGAGATTGAACTCCCTCCCTTCTGACCACAATCATCTATTCCCTTCTTTCGTGGGTTGAACTTTGTTTCATCTCTTCAATACTGCTCATATTCTATCTCCCTTTTCAGTACTCTGATTCCCCATTCCTTCACAAACCAATTCCAAAAACCATTTACAAACCTTAAAAACAGAGAGATAGAGCGCGAGATACAGCCACATGGACAACGATGGATGATGGGTTTCTCTCCGTAGTCTTCATAAGTTCTTGTTTAAGCTCGATTTTGAGAAAATCTAGGGGCATTACAGAGAAAATTGTTTTGTTAAAAGAGGAGGATCCTTGTCACTGTGACCATATAGATTGAAGGCAAGGATACCAAACATTCTTGTGAGTAACAAACTTTTTCCCTTCAACAGCTTTAGTATGTTGGTTGTTTATTTTGTTGTTGGTGTTGTCTTTTGTTGGATAGAGAAAATCAAGGACCATATATATGATTGTGATGAGTATTTAGTTGTGATGATTATGCTAAAACCATTTATGTTATGGTTACGATGAGTATTGTATTTAGTTGTCATGATTATGTTGAAACCATTTCTGTTTTGCTTTGTGTGTTCTCTTTCGTTGCAGTTGTTTTTTGTTTCTGTTTTGCTATGCTTTGATGCTTAGCTTTGTTGCTTTGTTTTGTTCCTTTTGCTCTGCTCTGTCCTCTGTTTTCTTTTTGCCTTAATTATCCAGCTATGTGTGGTGTTTCATTTGGATGTAAGGCTGTGTGTCGGGGTTCCGGGTTTCCATTTGAAGAAAAAAACATGCGGCAGCAGCGAATTTGACTTGTATATTTCAAAAATACTAACGTTCTGTTGCCCAAACGCAAATTGATTTCATTCTTATTTAGCTTTCCCCTTTCTTGGAACCCCTGCAAGGAATAACTTACATGATTAGTGAGTATGGGGTGTGTGTGAGTATGTGTAAACATGATTGGTGATTTTTGAACTCAAAATTTCCTTATTTCTTTGTTCACCATATTAAACCCCATGGCCTCATTACAACCTAAGGGAAAAACCTAGTTGATCCTTTAGAAAGTCTAGTTTGGGAATACGAGTCGAGGCATGATCTTTCCACATTCATGGTACTTGATTCTTTCATGAGACTTAGTCGTTAAAAATAGCATTTATTTTCTATGAAATGTATGCAACTATTTGATTCCATTAAATAAACTCGTTTGCATACATGTTGCATGAGTGTGAACCTAGGTTCTGAGAGGAAAAAGAAGAGAGATCCCATGTGAGAACCTAGAATCGAAGGGAATTACGCTCGAGGCATGAGAGTGAGTAGTTTCCAAGGCAAGGAGCTTAAAGTGTGGGATTCGTGTCATGCGAGTTTCCCCTTGTGGTGCCTTGGAGTTATTTAGAACATTTTGCATGAACCTATTCCTCACTTCCACTCTTTTTTGCTTATCTCTCTATTAGTTGGCTTTGCAGCATGTTTTCTTTGTGTTAGGAAAATTCTAGATAGAGTCATGTTAGTTTGGACTTGTGTCTTTTTGTTTGCTCGAGGACAAGCAAAGGTTTGGTTTGGGGGTATTTGATCGCACCAAATATTTTATATATTTTGGCCCTCAATTTCATATCCTTTAGCTTTTTTTTGAGCATATTTTGGTGTCTAATGGCTTTATTCTAGTCAATGCAGGCATTTTCAGGTAAAAAAGAGTTTGGAATGCAAAAATTAGCAAAAAATGGGATTTGATAGAAAAATGGGCTCAAATTGTGAAAAGCTTGTGCAGCACATCCAACTTTGGAGGGACATATCTCCCTTCTCATATTGAAACATGTTTCGAATTATATATATTCGGAAAGCCCCAGAAGTCTAGTTTCTAGCGGTTTTTATGGATTTTGATTCCAAGTCTTTTAGAAGGAGTTATGGTCATTTTAGTGACTGCTGCGCAGGACCGGCGAACTACTTGCGAACCTACCCGCGAATTGAGTGCCAAAATGCAGTGAGCGGGTATCATATCCACGTAATGACCCACACACTGCGTGTTGTGAGTGTCCGGGAACAGCCAAATGATGGGGTTTTAGACAATTTTTAGAGGGGCAATGTCGCATTTTCATGCCCAGACCATGCCCTAGCCTCTCAAGCCTATAAATGCACCACTTTCTTCAAGACCCATAAATCCATTGATTCAATTAATCCATCCATCCATTCCACACTTCATCTTCTCCACCAAATCAAATGAGAGAGGAGCTTCCAAAGGCATCCATAGAGGTTTTCCTCCACGGATTGCCTCCCTATCATCACTATCTACTTGCAGCCACCCATCTTTAGAGAAGATTCAAGAGGAAAGAGCACCCTACCTTGTCTATGAGGAGGAGGAGCTTCCATGGACCTTGGAGATCCGGGATTGACACCCTTGGGTTTCTTCTTTTACTCTTCTCTTGTATTTTATTTATTTGATGTGTATCCCCATTTGGGAAATATGTAAACCCTAATATTAGTTCCATTTATTTGATTGACTTGTATTTGATTTCTTCTTGTATTGTCCCATTCAATTGCACTTAATTGATTCTTGACTTGTCTTAAGTAGGATTGACAACCCAACTCTTGATGCATGTAATTTATGAGTAGAATAATTAAGCATTCCATGATTGCTCATATGTTGATGGTGAAGGCAAAAATTGCTTAAAACCGCAGCGGAAGGCGAAAAAATAATTTTCGTATAGTTTAAAATTTTTCTAAAGATTTGAACCTTAACCCTTTAATTAATTAAACTCAAATATACGGTTAGAGTTAAATACCTCTTGTCGCGTGATCCGATTGACTTACGTCGATGGTAATCCACAAGATCTTCAATCCTAGCACGTACGTGTATCACCTAGGAGCGTGGTCTCCCTTTTTCTTTGAATTGCTTACCTTAGAATGGATGTATGGAATTTCTGATCTTGATCTTCAATAGTAAAACACCAAGAGCCTAAAAAAATAGTTCCGGTCACTTTTGAATTCACAATCAATATGATTGAAACTCGCGTAACCCTAAATCGAAAGTGTGCATAAAACCTTTTTGATGTTAAAGGCTTGTAAGTGCACTATCGAATGAGAACTTATTTTCTTTTTCTCTCTTGGCCGAAAATCTATGTGTATAGAGTAAGATTTTTTATTTTCAAAACAAACAAAAATCTCTCTCTATTTTGCTTCTTTGTGGCCGAAAATTCATAACCTTATATTTATAGGTTGGCCGAATTTTCTCCTTCACCAAGTAGGGCTGGCCGAATTCATTGAATAGGAAATCTAGGGTTGGTTAATTTCCTTACTTGAAAAGGAATTATCCTTTTCCCTAATTCCTATCAATTCAAGAATCCTAACCCTTGTAGGACTAGTGGTGGCCGAATTCTTTGTATAATAAGGAGTGTATGTGGACTTAATCCTTACCACATTAGGACTCCTATCACTTAAAAGAATTCCAACCCTAATCCAACACATAGTATTTAATTTACTGATCAGGAAAAGATTTTGATTTAAACTATTAATTAATTAAATAATTAATTAATTCCCATTTAATCAAAACAATAAAATAAAATAATATCTTGGGCTATTTTATTTAGCCTTGCCGCCCACACCATATATATATGGGCCCAATATTATTTTTCTTATTTTATTTAATCCATTAGACTTTAAATAAAAGCCCACATGTGAACCAGACTTATTCTTACTAAAAGAAACAAGCCTACATGTCTCCTTTTAATATATTAATATAATAGTGCAGCCCATTAAATAAATAATAGACATATTATATTCTTAATATATTAAATGCAATTTTAGATGGACCCATAAATTGGTCCGGTAGAATATATCAAGTGATCCATGCAAGTACGTGTGGATTGTGGATCTTGGCGGGCTATCTAAATTTAAGCTTCAATAGACATAACCTAATCACAATCAACAAATGATTCACTTAGGTCTGATCTATTAATTTTAACTCATTCCACTAAAGAGCTAAAATTGAACTCTTAAATAAAGATAGAATAAGGAGATGTTTCTCATTCATACCCTAGACAATCTTATAGGAGATGGTGTATTTTCGTGAATAATATCAGTAATCGCCAAGAGCTCATAGACCGTCTATAGCTCTCCAAGTTACCATATTTCCTCATATGACCACATTTTGAACTCGGATATTTTGACTTGTCCAGAAGCCATGTCTTCAATAATCATTATTGAAAACTCAACGTTGAGATTTAATATCCAATACCTCAAGACATCCATATGATGATACTATACTCTCATTTAATAAATGGAGCCACGATGTCAATATCTATAAATGAAGTCCTCTATCGATTAACAAATGAATACCACCAAACTATCGAGGGTAGACTATGCTATATAATCGTACTCATTGATAGCTCAAATGATAACACTTGCAACCATAAGTCCATCATTTATCTCAGGATTAAGATCGACTCTCCAATTGTCCTAATAATGAAAAGACTTATATCTAGTGACGGTTCTAGATAAAGTATTTCATTGTGATCCAGTTCAATGCACCTAGTGCACTAGATTATTTTACTCGAAAACCTTTCGATGATTTTAGACTCATCATAACTCATTTGATCCCTCAAATGCTAGTAAAAGAATTCTACAACTTTATCAAGATAGAGGTGCCCAACCTTTAACTTAAGTTATGAACGTTATTCAAGACTAACTAAAGAATTGTGTGTACCTCATACATATCGGGATGTACAAACAATTCTTCATATCTCATAGTCTTTTGACCATATGATTATTTACCTTAACAATTATAATTATAAATGCTATAAGATTTTGCAGAATCAGAAATCACTTTATTTATATGAAAAGATTGTCAATTACAATATTACACTCTTGCTATTGAGCATAATCCTAACAATCTCCCACTTGCGCTATAGCAAATGTGTCATATCTCTCATTCCCATGTTCTCTAGGTGCCTATCAAAACTCTTCTGAGGTAGAGCCTTTGTGAAGGGATCTGCTAGATTTTCTGCCGACGCGATTTTGGTAATCGTCACGTCTCGTCTATGAACAATCTCCCTTAAAAGATGATACTTTCTTTCAATGTGTTTTCCTCTCTTATGACTTCTTGGTTCTTTCGAATTAGTCACTGCTCCACTGTTGTCACAGTAGATAGTGATCTGCTTATTCGCACTAGGAACTACTTCTAAGTCAATCAAGAATTGGCGAAGCCAAACAACCTCCTTGGCATCTTTGCATGC